>JBBPJP010000077.1:0-65112 GCA_038088775.1 Boletus barrowsii | reverse complement strand
GCTTTGCACCCTTCCAACAGCGACTACATCTCCGAGCTCCAAGACGCATTACTCTTCAAAGATACGATAAATGAAGGATTCCGATCTGGTTCAGCCTTTAATACATCTGCGTTCTCGGTACCCACGCGTCGTCTTGCCTCGAAGCTTCCCATACAAGGTCGACTAGTGGACTCGAGTCCAATAACGCAAATGCACTTCTCTCATGCAGTCCGGTCTCCCGGATTCCATCCGACACATCAGTGGATTTCTCAGGACAACCTAATGGATGGTGTCTCTTGCCAGTGTAACTCTCCGCTCACCCCAGTCCAAGAAGCCTTTTATACGCCGCTCTTTCCTCTTCAGCTGGACCCATCCGAAACACAGCGGTTTGACAATGGTCTCATTTCCGAATGGACGTGGCCGAAAATTCCTAACGTGCCTCTTTACCCCCGGCGAGAAGATTCCTTTGACGAGATCCGCCTTCGGTACCTCCCGGCGATGCACCAGTACGATCCCTCATGTCTGGATACGAGGGTCAACATACCCGGGTCCCACAGTTCTCCGCCCGAAAGCGAAGCGTCACAACTCCCTCGAGGACTCTACTACTCGTATGCGGCCGCCAGTCCCGCGACGGCATCTGAGAGCGTTTCGAACGAGGGTACGATTGATTTTCCCAGACAGTTCCCGGAATCATTCGAAAATCTTGCGTCACCCCTCGTGATCAGACCTACACCCATATACCCTATGTCATACACTCACTCCTACATCCACTCCGACTCGGACTGCCGCACGTCAGCCCCGATTCTTCCTCCCTACTAGACTATCAATGGACGGCTCCCAAGGACAAATTTTCCACAAGAACACATTATTTCATGTTTTAAGGTTGTTACTCTATCTCCGCATGTCTGTTTGGCGTATACTGTAGCTTTAGACCCGGTCCGCATGGCATCCACGAAAGAGGTATTGTAATTGTATGTGTTTTGTAACCATCATGGACTTAGTCCCCGCGTGGCGTGTACTACTGTAGCCGCTTTAGTAATTCCTGCATCACCGTATCTTTACCGATTTCAAGGCAACCCTTCCTAGTCTTCCTCTAGTCCCTACCTTTTGCAGACGATAATGGAACCACGCGGAAGTGCAAAGCTCGCTTTGTCCTCACTGAAGGTACACATCCATTCACTGAGAGGCTACTGGCTCAACTCTTGACGACAATGATCCTAGCCACCAAGGATCAAAAGACAACAGCTGCGAAAGGTCGGTTTTTCTTCTTAGCTGACTACGTCTTACTCGTAAATCTTGGACAGTACTCTTGGTTACCGGACGTGCTACGGCTGAAAGGCAGTGTACGCTAATTTACCCACGATTTTGGCATTGCCGCGCGTTTAACGTTGACGTGTAGATCATACCACGTATCTTCGGTCCCGTTTTCACGGTGACCGTTTTCTCCGTGATTGTTGCGTACACAGGGTCACAGGGCAAGGGGATCGTGCTCACGAATTCAATAATCCCTCTACTCTCTGTCGTGGTGAGGACGTTTGTGGCAGATGCTATTTCTCGAAGACTAAATTTCACAACAGGTTGGCTTCATTCTGGTATTCAGGTGAGTGTAGTGTTTCTCGCCTGCTTGTCATGGAGGACTGAGCGTCACCTGCACCAGAAATAGGTATGTCTAACAGCTGAAAATGTGGTGACGACACGTGGAAAGCACTGACTCCCTTATAGCACGTCTTACGATCGTTATTGGGAAGGCAGGAAATGTTTTTCGACTCTTACTTCCAACGTACGGTGTCGTGTATCGCATCCATCCTGTATCTCACGTTAACTCATTCTTCCAGGTTCGCAATCTGTCTCGTATGGTCTGGGTCCACGTTGCCCTTCCTCCCACTGAAAACGGTCTGGCCAACACCCAGGCCAGAATTCAAAACCCGCAACTCACTCACGCTGAACTCAAACGCCAGAAGATTGAGGCACTGCGGTATTGCCTTGGCTTTGTCATTGCAGTGAAGCACTACCTCCGTGGAGAGGATGGAACAGATTATGGCGACCTCGCCGGAGTTCTACCACCTCACTTCTCGTTCCACGATGGTTTGGGCTATACTACAAGTCACAAATATCCTTCAGTACCATCCTGTGCAGCGAGGCAAGGCTCAGTTTCAGATGCCAGCATTAGCGACAGGCGTTCTGTTGACGCTACAAAGAGGGTGAGGCGCAAACGTAGCAAGAAGAACATCGGTTCACAACCGAATACTCATACCCCTGGTTGTACTACACCTCTTCTCGGCGATTCTCATCAAACTGTCGAGTTCCACCCGTACGCTGATTACATCTCGATGCCGCTTCCTTTAATGTTCGTGCTTCGAGTTTTTGCACCACTGTCATGCCTAAATCATAGGTTGGCTTCTAGTATTGCCCATGAAATCTCGAGTGCCATATTCAGGTTCAGACGGGAAGGTTTGTTGGAGACCGTTGGCCCTGCAGGTAAGAGTATTACTCGACTCTACGTGCACTAGGCTCAAGCACATTTCTGTGCCCAGGGATGAATGCGATGGGCGGACTGCGAGTTACTGTTCTCCATTGATTTATTGCATGCTGAAAACATCGGTAGGGTTCAGTCTATGGTGGATCAGATGACGGGCATGGAACGGATTGCCAATTCACCCATTCCTTCCTCGTGTTGGTTTCTTGCATCATGTCTTACCACGTCATCTAACCACACATCTGTAGATGGAATCCACCTCAAGCAATGTGTAACGTTGTACCTATTCGCTTTGCCTCTTACTCTCTTGAATGACTTAGGCTGGTGGACAATTCCAATTGTTACTGTCGTCGCCTTCACATTGATGGGCGTTGAAGGCATCGCGGACGAAATTGAGATGCCCTTCGGTGAGCGTACTTCAGACGATATCTTCTTGCACCTTGTTGACAAGCGCGGACCGATAGGTTATGACCCGCATGATTTGCCCCTCGGTGAGTGTGTCCTGAGATGGCAAGTCATCTTACTCAACCCTGGAAGATACATACTGCGATGATCTGAAGGAAGAGGTGGAGTGAGTGCACAACAACGCTCTGCGAGCGCTAGTATCTTATTTGCCTTGCAGATACATAATTGAGAGACTGGCAGAGGGCGGTCATGGTACTTGCGAATTCGATGATGGGGAGGGGGATGATTGACACGTTTGTCGCCTCTAACAATACCACTTAATATCCCACCAGGTAAATTTCGCTACTCTATGTAAGCTTTCATTGGACCACACCAAATACTCCAAGAGATCATAGTGTAGACTGAAATTCTACTTGAACTCAGGGATACAGAACTCGCCCGGACCATATGGCTACAAACAACGTATGAGCAATTAATTTACATGGATCTGCGCCGGCACGGCAACGAACCTTGGTCGTCAATGCAGTCAAACCAGCAGAATTTTCACTTGAATGTCGCCCACTCTGTGGTCCAGGCTTGGGTTTTTCACCTTTCGCGAATGCATCAAGCACCTTCTTCGTAGTTGCTGGGGTGAGATCCTCCTAGTTTGTCGTCAGTGCATCGTCCAGTATCCAGCTCCTGTGGCGTACATAGAAGTCATCGTTAATAACCATCATTGGAGCATTGCTGCAAGCACCCTGACATTCGACTTCAATGACGGTAAATTTGCCGTCTCCGGTTGTTGCCCCAGGTTTAATCCCGCCAAGATGAGAGCAGACAGTATTCAGAATGTCGGTTGACCCACGCAACATACACGGCGTGGTGGTGCACACTTGGACAAAGTTCTCGCCAATCGGTTCCCTGGGCACACGGTCAAGTTGACGACTCGCGGGGGCTCGACCATGGTTCATCGACGCACCGGTTGAACATGGTGTAGAAAGTAGCAACTTCATAGACGCGCATGGGCGGCATTTCAAGGAGCTTTGCGACGTAGTTCATGACGCTTATACTTGTCCAGCCTTTATTTTGTCGCTGGCCGATATCGAGGAGGGGAATAACGGCTGCCTTCATATACTGTGGAGGATATCGGGATATGATTTCTCGCGCCTTCTTCAGGTTATCCGGGGAAAACTCGAACGGTATCTAAGATCAAAAGTGTTTGTGTGGATCTCTTGGGGCGAAACGCAAGCGGCACACCTTGGGGTTGTTATACTTGGTGTCCCGATGCTAGGACGCAGCATTAACAGCGGGCCACACGTGTTGCGAAAAGTACCGACCACAAAAAGCGCATCTGAGCGCCTTGAAAGGGAAGTGGAGATGCACCTCCGAGTGGCTACAGGCCGCAAAGCAGCCATGAACATAAAACGTTTAGCGGGGAGCATGAGTATAGTCACCGGAAGACTTTGGTCCACTAGAAGGACTAGTTTCTCACGGCTACCATCTGGGAGTGATTTGGTGTCAGGACCAAGGCCAAGTAACATAGTAGAATATCGGATTTGCCTACTTAACTTACACCCACCATTGAGCGGCGCCATTTCGAAGTAATCTGGTCGACCTTGAGAAGCACACCTGCAGTAGCCCTTTGTAACTCGACCTCATGTATCCCACCTACTCCTGTGACCTGAATACCTCTCTCAAACGCACTGAATACCTGCCCGGCCCACTCTCCGGTACCAATCAATAGCGCAGTATGCTCCAGACCTAGCGAACGGCCACCGTCTAGCTCGAGGCAGCCATCCAGAACGATCAGCGCCACGTTGAGAGCTGACGTCAGGACTGATGCCTCCTTGCTCTTGCTGTCTTTCGGCGAATCGTCCCCATCATCATCCAAATCCTCGCCTACGGGTCTAGTAATTTGCCTGGACCCAACGGTGACCGCAAGTTCCAGATTGTTTGGTGCAATGAGGGCAAGCCATTGCGGCGCGTTCTGAGATGCATGTACGAGAATTGCCATAGTGTTTAGGAACGCCGACAGCATAAGGGGATTTAAGATGAGACCTGGCCCTGCACCGCGATATTGATATAGGGCCTCACGCTGCGCAGTCCGCTCTTCCCGAGTTTGTTCGTTCCGAAGGAATACCCAGAACCGGTCGACAAAGGGCATGATGAACCATTCAGCAGCGACATTCGTGAAAGATATTGCGCTCGGTGGTCGTTGCGATAAAGGAACCGAGGTTTTGTGGATAGCTGAAGCAACTTCAGTGATCTTCGGAGGTCGTTTAATCCGTAACTGTCTTTCCCGAACGACTTCAGGCACCTTGTCAGCCGTCACTTCTTTACTTTTGTCAATTGCTGCTTTGGTGATGCCCTCAACAAGTGGCCGGAGAACATTGTCGGAGCTGGTACCCATGTATTTCTGATGCAATACGGGCGGCAGCATTTTACTCGGAAATATGGTCCGTTGAGTAGCAAGCTGCTGCAAAGCTTGGGAAATGACGGGAAGTGACGCTAATTCTCTGGCCCCGAGTGCTAAAGCATTCAGCATCACTGAACGTTGGGCAGATGAATACTGGTTTTTGAAAAACTCCTCAATCATGCACCTGCAACTTCTCAAACAGGAGACTGTACAAAACAGACAAGAAACGTACTGGGCAGATGTTTTTGGGCAGCATGCGACCAACGCTATCGCTATGCGCTGTATCTTGTTGTCAAATTCGTCAAGATTATATTTGTTGCTGAGGGAAACAAAGCCATAGACAAGATTGGCAGCGTTTTCTGCTGCATAGGAGGTCAAAAGATTGGTGTTATGACGAGCCAAGCTAGACTTGCCCAACTCTGTCCCATAATCACGTTTCTTGCGGATAAGTTCCTCGCCGATATTTATGGCCATTTCAATACTGTCCGCCTCTTGGTTTTCTTCGGAAGACCCAACCCCGCTGCCCCGGACGAGCTCACCCAGCTGAGCCAGGTACACGGGACGAGGTATTTTCTTTCGACCGACGTGAAGTGTGGGATCTTTCTCGATCTCCTGTAGTTCTGACGGTGTAGGCGAAGGAGAGCGTGAGGAAGATGGAGAAGCATAGCCAGTCAATGAATCATCTGAGTCGTAGTCAGTAACGCGCCGCATGCTTGTTTCTGCAATGGGACGACGAGCGGCTGTCATCAATGTGACTTCCATGGCTGGACTGGGACCTGGTTCTGCATCATCTTCCTGGACATCGTTCTCATGCGGGGGCTCGAAGTCGATATCTCTCTGGGAACAGAGCTGCCTGAGACGCCTAGCCCAAACCTTGCCATCATCGTCACCTTCCCAGTCGTCAAAATCCAGGTTTTTGCCGGCCCTGCTGGCCACCACCTCGGCAACCAACATGCCACATCGGCGTACACCAGCGTCCGGGTGACTGATGTAGGCGCCGACCGCAGAGACCAGGGAAGGGGAGAGCGCAATTGATGCCACTTCATTCGAGGATTGTGGAAAATGTGTTACAACGAGGAGGAGCAACGTGGAGAGGTCTGAGAGCATTTTTGCTGTGAAGACACACGTGTTCCACGAGTAAGGACTTACACTGATGTCGAGAAAGCAGTGAATGTTTGATGTGATCTGAGGCACTCCACGCGTCAACGAGGCGAGGGAGGAAAGCCTCTTGTGCTAACTCGTGCAAGTGGTCAAAATTCCTCGCGAAGGGTTGGAAGGCTGCAGAGATCACCTTGGGAAGAGTGCGTGCTGCTCGCCAACCAGCATACGAACACTCGAGAATGATTTTCACCCCAATTTCTAGCCAAGATTACCGAGATCAAGCTATTCCAGAGATCATCATCAGGACCAATATTCCCAACAACATCGCACAGAAGGACTGCTTCCCGATGTATGATGCCCCTGTCACGAGCAGATGCACCCAACGTTGATCCGAGGGAAGTAAGGGACGAAAACAAGGACGCGAGGACAGCTTGCTGCGTTAGCACAGAGGGTAGCGATGTTATTGTGCGATTCCAAAGTTTCCGGTACGATTCGTTCTCCCTATCCTGAAGTCTACGTCGGAGCGACGGTACTACAGAGCGAAAGAACGAGGACTGCGAAGGGGACGGATGAACTGAGCTTGGAAATGCTCCGATGTGCACGAGTTTCGAAAAGAGCTGGGTTACAAGGGATAGATCCTCTGTGATTCGGAGCATGTAAGAATTTAAGGGTTAACATGATTCAGGACAAAATACTGGCCTGGGACAGCGAGTTTGGACAAAGCGTAGATAATAAGTTCAGTGCGTATACTCAGGTTGTCGAAATAATCTGGCATGCTAAGGTCATCTGGAATGCCTTGCCCTTTGAAAGTGTTGGCTAGCTTGGTGGGTGCCGCGAAGACATTCCGAAGGCAATCGTCCCAGGTGACAGATCTTCTCGCTGGATCACGGATAGTGCATACCGCACGGAAGAGTTTATCGATGGGATATTCCTTCGTAAGTCTCAGCAATAAGTCCACGCTTCGTTGGTGTAACGGAAGGGAAAGTATTGTCGAATACGCGCATAGAGCCACGTCGCTGGCGGCGGCGGCAGCATTCGAGAATGCATCTGGACAAAAGTATTGCAGTGTCAGTGCAGAGCAACCTTCCTCGTCTAAAATCGTTTCCCATGTCGGCAGTATCGACTCCAACAAAGCGCGTTGAATTGATGGAAACACCCTAGCGACATCAACGGGCACATCTTTGCTGGACAACGAGTTGAATCTTCTGAATTGTGGAGGCAACAAGTTTACTTTGGAGAGCGGGAAGCACAGGAGCGGAAGCAGTGTCTGCAAATCGGTGATCTGGGTCTGGAGCTTAGAGAGAATGTCCTGCAGGGCTGCTTGTCGTGGATGATTTAGAGACATGAGTGTAAACACTGTTTACTACGAAGTGCTTCGATATCTGTTTTGCCAACTATGTACTACAGTAGTTACAACTGCCAAAGCCAGTGATTACAGGTGCACAAAAGTCTAATGGGACTTCTTCCCGACCATCTTGAAGGCTCCAGTGGTCATCACTCGGGCAATTTCCCCCGTTTGAACCCAGCCTTGATCCTCAGTCTCCATGCTACTCGCATTCTCAGACAAAGACGTCCCAACCGGCGGTCCGCGTACAACAATATCTCCTTTGGGGTCATTGCCCATCTCAATCGCGGTGTCATCCACACCGACGAGTTTGACCTCGACATTCACGCTCGGGGCGCCGACGTGAGCCTGTTCACCTTCTGCCGAAGGTAAACACTGTAGATCGAATGCATGCGTAGCAAACATGGGGCCGCTTGTCGATCCATGGATATAAGCATTTATCAGTGGCACCGAAAGTGAGATGCGTGCAGGCGTTAATGTTTCGTTAGGTAATGGACCTAGAAACCAGTCTGTCAGCCCCAGCACCGAAAAGAGAACCAGGAAGCAGTCACCTCCACTGACGACAATAGCCTTCACAGTGCCTGCCATAGGTCCCATAACGTACTCGCGAGCGCCATCGAATAGTACACGGTCCCAGAGACTCTCCTTGGTTAAGAAGCCTTCAACCAGTCCTGCAAGCTTGTGCCTCCACGCAATGGGGAAAGTGAATGATGATTTCTTTGCACGAGAGAGCACCGCAGTCGAAAGACCCTGCAGATGGTCAGGATGAACGAACAATACCGTGGGCGACGGAATGGGGAACTTTGGTGCAGAGAGTATGTCATCGACGTTGCGCGGCGAACCGCTAGACTCGATATCGGATTTGTGATATATACCGGTCGAGTCACACGTTGCGAAACATGCGCAGTCGTACAACGCGGTGTATGCGACTGCTCGTCCAAACGGGGTGCTCAGAGAGTGTGTGGAGACGAGTGTGTCAAGAGTGGACAACGCTATGGAGGGTGGAAACAATGCTCTGACGGCTGTGACGCCAGACGTGAAATTCGAGTGGGTGAAGCGCACTCCTTGTAAATCTCCAGAAGAAGTCTCAGAGAAAGCGAGGGTAAACGGATCGTCGGGACCTGGAATAGGGTCCGTGGACTGCAGAACTGCTTTAAAGTGACAACTTACGAACTGAAGGAGGTGATACCGCATTGACCGCTTGGGAACCGTCGGCTTCAACTTGGGCCCAGTTGGTAATTTGGGCCGCATGTGCTGCGTTGGGCTGGACACCCGCGTCTGCTTGTCCGACCACAATAATCTTGTAGTCATGTTCTTTTGCGCCACGGATAAGCCCGAGGAGGTGGGGCAAGAAGTCCACGCCGACGATAATGGCAGACGGGGAGTGGGCCTCCAAAACACGCGAAAGAAGCTTCCGCGAGCTCAAGGTGATTGAGAGCATGGAATACTTTGCGAGTGCGAGATCGGTGATGAGGAACTCTGCGTATATTCGCGTCAAGCTGACGATGATGAGGATAATAAAAAAGAAATGGACCGAGGCTATCATTCAGAAGCAACAAGACAGTAGACTCTTGAGGGAGATGCCGGGAGATGCCAGCGCCGAAGGCAGCAACGCGTTCGTTCAGTCGGGCATTGGTAATCTAATCGCACAAGTGGATACATGCTCCAGACCTGTACACTCTGATCACTCACTTTGGTTGACCAAAGTGTCCTCGGTGACTCGAACTGGGGCTTGACAAAGTCATTGACCAGGTTTGCATCCTTGTCAGGTCTGAGAGGGAACTGCAGGGTTGCATGATAGGACTGTCACTGGAGGTCAATGAAATACTTGACGTACCCTGCCCATGAGCCCGGTGCCATAGCTCCTATAGACGGCGCTTTCGGTGGGATGTCTTACGCGGCCAACGTCGCTCTGTCTCCCGAGAAGGATGGGGTGCACAAGAGGTTGTGGCTTGTACAAGTTCTGGAGAAGAAATACGGATACACCAATAAAACCAAGGAGCACCGTCAAGTCGTCGGTGACAAGGTAATCACTAAACGACATATTTTTGTCTGATGGTCACGGTGAATGAAGTGGGTGAAACAACTGCGGTCATTGCCGTTTGTTGATATTCTCGTCACCGTGTGAGTTGTGTGGCGGTTGTGTCCGCGTCACCACTGCTAACACGGCCTATTCTACACTAGAACCAAAATTTTGCCCATCATGCACGCGGTGTGATGACTGCTTCTAGCAGCTGAGTGTAAGTAAGTACTACAGCCGATGATGTAACTCACGTGCCAGCAAATACCCCTAACTAGATATCCTTCAGACGACTACCATGGTTGCCTCTACTGTGGAGAAAAAATCTACAAAGTCCACGGAAATGCCACCCAAGCCCGGTTATCCAGCACATCCGCCTTGGAGCGATATGATCACGGTACGTGGCACGGCCATCGCGCCCCGATGGGAAGGAGCACATCTGACACACTATACCAGGAATGCATAATGACAACTCCGGATGGGATTAGGTACGGTGTCTCCCGTCCCGTAATCAAGAAGGTCGGTTTGTTTTTAATTTTGCTCAGCGGTTTACTTGACTGACAAATTACAGTTTGTGGATTCGAAGTACCATCTGACTATGAATGCTGCTGCTGCAAGCCAACTCAATCGTGCCATCACACACGGCATGGTCAGCGGCAATTTTGTGCTTCCCAAGGGTTGGTTTCCCGTGCATCTGTCCCAGAGCACTTGTATCATTCATTTCGCACGTAGGTCCGTCGGGCAAGGTGAAGTTGGCCCCTAAAAGAGTAGGGGAGATTGCCCAGCAGGTGAATATATGCTCTGAGACTGTTTCTCTTTTAGTGACTCGATCTTCCAGAATAAGAAGCGCCCCGCAGTCACAAAAGCAATGGCGCCCAAGATCAAAGAACTTCCTTCCGGAGAAGGGCGGCCTTTGAAAGTTGGGACCAGAAAATATACATCGATGGCAAAGAAGGCACGCATAACTCCTATTCCGGGAAGGAGAGTGCCACCAAGGACAGCGACCAAGCAACTGGGTGGCACTAAAAAGGTGGGTTGCCTAGCACCTCAAACGAGGAGGTATCTGGATATATATCTCTTTTCAGGCGTTGACCCGTTCAAGTTCCGCTGCCGCGAAAACGAGGACTGCGACGAGGGAGATGGTCAAGAAGCGTACGAGCAAGTGAAGGTGTCGTCGAGGATCTCTTGGTAACATTCTCATGACTGCAATTTTCTGTGAAAAAAGCATCGCACTATAGCTATAATTAAGAGACGCTGAGAACTAGTCGGACGGGTCATGATAAGTGATAAGGGGGCAGCCACAATAGAGTGATCGGGGATGTGCGTGTGATTACGTTATACACTTACGTGACGGTACGTACGCAGCAACTGTTTTTGAATTTTTGATGGATTCATGTAATTTTGGGTGTCACGTCGTCGGGGGCTCGTTGCCCTCCTCCCTTTGTCTTTCACCATCACCATCCCCGCCATCCGTCGCCTCTCCCTACCCCCCTCCTTATAATCCCCATAAAAGCCTTATATCCCTCTATCATCGTTGGCCCAACCCATAAACATCTATCGGGGTCAATACTAATGACAAGCCTGTCCCTCTGACACATATCCTCAGCATACACTCGCTCGATGCAACAGCAACCATCTCCTCACCACCCCGCCTCTTCTCAACACAACTATGGCACCCGTATCCGCAAGAACTCCGTCCTCAAGCCAAGCGCACGTTTAAGACAGTGTCCCCCCTCCCCGCATCCTGCACCGCGCAGGATAAAGCCTGTCCCTGTCCCCACTCTTCACCATCCCGTCCCCCCCACTCCAGATCCCTGCTTCCCCATCTTCCCCCTCCCAGGTGTCATGCTTCATCCGGAAGATGCTTCCAACAAGGTCTTCCACGCGATCGGTCGCTCCTTTCTTTCAGTCGTAAGTCATTTCTTCGCCTGCCCGCACTATCAACTCACGATGCACCACGTGTGCTGTCTTCCTGCCTTGTAGGAAAATCGCGCCATGACGATCAAAGATCTCGCGGAAATGACCCTCAATTATGGTCTGATGTGCCAAAAGTACGTGTATAGCCCATTCAGCTCTCGTGGCCTTGATTTTTGCCTCATGGTCTACCGCCTTGCATTTATCTCATGTTGCTCATCGGCATTTCTTCTCCCAATCACAGTGTCTCTGCTGCATCTCAGGCTATCACCACCTACATTCGGAATCATATGGCACGATGCGACGTACAGCAAGATCATCCTCTCCTTCTCCGCCATCTTTTATCTGGGACTTCCGCTGATGACGACCTCGTTCCTGCATTACACAGCAGAACGGGTGGCGCAGGCAACCCCGCCAAATCGAATTTGAAAGACCCGGGTTCCAGCGACAAACACATTCCTCAGGTCCCTCAAGGTGTACAAGGAGAGCGACTAACTAACTTCCGACGCGGCACGATGGTGTGGTACCTTTCCAAGGCAGCGGGTGTCCTATGTCCGTTCGCACGTGCCGGAATCCGTCTCTGCGAGTATGGAAAGGAAGGAAGAAAAGCCGCGGAAAAACACGGGGATGAATTACAATCAGGTTTGAAGAAGCAGACTCATCATGACGAGGCTCAGTGCGGAGAAAAGAGAAAGAGAGTGAGGAGGGGCTGTCGACGGGATTCCGATGGGTCACGTGAAAGCTCGAGTGCTGGACGGGACAGCCAAAGTCCTGCGATTGACAGCGGTTATGGCGAACTCAGCACCGATTCCAGTGACGATGAGCGGCCTCCGAAGGTGAAGCTCACCCTCCGACTTCGGCCGTCTCTGACGTGCTCCCCGACACCCGCCGCTACACGTCCGAGAGAGGTTATCGATCTTTCGAGTGACGTGACTGGCTCTTCGTCTGAAGACGACGGCGCCGGCGCCGATGACAGTGATGACGCTGATATGTGCCCGGACCCACCCGAGGTACCGTGGAGTCTCCCGCCATATCCGCGCCGGTCCATATCCGTGCCATGCTACACACCGACTTGCGATGAGCGCGTTCGCTCACCGTCGTTCTCGACCCAGCAGCATGCGGTAACGGACGAGAGAAGGCGGTCACCATCCGTTCCCTGGAGTGCATCTCCTCCCCCTGACTCGGACCATGACGATTTCGACCTCGACTTCGATTCGGACGTCGATTGGGACTCTTCCTCCCTTTCTGTTCCCTCACCAACACCAGCTCTCCGAGTCAAGGTCGAGGCTACCGACGATGTTCGACCGTTCAAGCACGAGCCCGCCGACATTCGTGACATGCTCGACGCTTGGGAAGACCTCGACTGCGCACCGACATCCACCGTCTCATCGGCCACCGTCAAGCTACCGCCCACGGATGATCTCAAACTTGATGCTCTGGAGTTTTGGGAATGGGAATTTGAGAGTGGTTGGACTGGCGCTCCGAAGGATCAACAGGATTTGCCCATCGTAAAAATGGAACCAGACGAACACGAAGGTCTCACTTCCTTTCGAGCATTCGTTCAAGGGTTTCCAGTTTCGCCATCCTCCCCACTTACACACTCATCCTATCACTCGTCTTCCCCCATTTCTGAACCGGGCGTGGGTTCATTTACTTTCCACTCGCCTCTTCCACCTTGCGCATTGCCCATATCACCCTCTTCGTCCTCGGTTCCGACTGGTATTGAAAGAGGAGGCTGCGCACTGACTTGGCAAGATGCGGAGTTACTTGGCCCGGATAGTGTACATCCACACGAATTTGAAGATGGATGGGGTAGTGGGGTAAGAATACATAGCCTGCACCCACAAACCCCTTCGGATGAAGCCACCCCTTCCTCGCTGTCCGACGAATCTAAAGAAGACACACTAGACATCGCGGGCATGGTGGTCAAAGAAATAGGAACTTGTTATACCGATTCCAGGGTCCGCTCATCGCAACCCCTGTCTGTGGTGGCTCCAGACGTTGTCGTTGTCCGCACGTGTCGTCCGTGCACACCTGACATCTGTGCAACCCAAATTGAAGGTGTGTAACGTATCTATCGAGCTTCGCGACGAAAATGTTGACCCAAGTTTGCTTGGCGCAGGCATTTCTGTTTACCAGACAATGCTCGGTTCCACACTTCTCTTGAGACGCATTGACACGGATTTTGTGAATCTCAGTACGATTCTAGCTCACCTATCCTTACCCCTTCCATCACCGCTTCCTAGCGCGTGTGTCAATGTGTCTCATCCTTCCTTGTCCATTAACGGAATCTGGGTCCCTCTCGGTGTCGCTCGCTTGTATGCCCGTGGTTTGCTAGAGGGAATAGAGAGTATATTTCTCTCTGACGACCTTGTCAAGCGCTTTCCTACCGCTCTTCAAGATTTCTACCAGAAGAGTACGTCAGGGAGGCTACTAAATCAGTTCGGGCCGCAGTTCAACACCTCGCTCTCTTCTCCTGGAGCCGGGAATCCGTTGCATATACCGCAACTCGGCCACGGGAAGTCTGAGAAGGAGGATGTATGGGAAGCTTCGATCGAGGCTGGGCTTGTCGAAGAACCATTGCTAGCCATTCCATCCTCTGTTAATCTTGCGCTAGCTGCCCTGCACTCGTCGACGTCGACCGAAGTAGCCATTGCCTCGTCAGAAATGCCACTCACCCCCACAGAGCAGGAAATATTTCGTGTACTCTGTGTTCATCCCGACTGGGAAACGGAGGAGACCGAGGCACTCTGTAGTGCCGAGAAAGGTGACGCGGCATCCAAACATAGTCGTGCAAGAGAGAGGCCACTGCGGCGGTCGAGGAGGGTTGCCGATGCAGTTGCTGCACGATCTCGTGTTGCCCCACCAAGAACGAAGGGACCTCGACACTCTTGATCTGCTGACCACTCCGTGCTTGTGTGCATTGTTTTCCTCGCCGCTACCGAATTTCGTTCTGTTGCTCACATACGCTCCATGCTTGCTAGAAATTGTATCAGTGTTTTTCGACATCACATCCGTATACCTTCAGTATCCTATGATCCCCACTCGGCTTTGATCAGTGCACTCTTTTGCATTCTATCCTTTCTTTGCCTGGTCAGCATGCCCGGGCCCATTTAATGGCCTTGTGTGCACCACATGTATGTATGGTGGTATAATACAGAGCGTTCTAGCAAAGTGGTACCTGGTGAACAATGTTCCGCACCGGCGTGTCAATGATGGACCGAACGACGCCTTGGACAAGTCACTGGGCCCAGTGCGCCCGAGGAGGTAAGACGGTTGTTCTTGGGAAAGGAAGGTCACTAGCGGAGTGTGAAAAGGTCGCTTGGGACTTGACTGTGGTTTGTTCCCAACCACGAAATTTCTACCATCTTTTACTTAGTACTCGCATATATCTCTGGTCCAAGTACACCAGTCTTTTAAAGTACTCATCCGGTGGACGTTCTCCATCACATATCCTTGCTTTTCTTCTTAGCTCATTCCCGGCCAAGCGCAGGCTAATTCTTTGACACGTCCCCACCGTCGATTTCCGCATCGCAGACACGACCCCCCAAATTCCACCCGTCTGGTTCCTAGCTTGGGTTTCGCTTTATTCCACCCACTGCACGAAAAAGCGGACGCGCGTCCGTTAATCTCCATCCACAACCCAACGGTAATCTCTAATTGCTCACGAAAACAAGTCCTATAATGTCTTTATCTGCCTCCGACAACAATGGCTCCTATTCGAGAGTTCCCTCGGGCAAGACCCCACCCCCAGCTCCTTCTGCAGCCTTTGCAAAGAGGTGGGAGTTTTTCTTTTACATTTTCGGCATCGTTAATCATCATTCCGCAGAGCCCGGGAAATTCAGGCAGAAGAACGCCTAGTACGATACAGGCCACCTGCGCTGCGCGCCCTTGTGCCTTCTGGGTCTCCGCCGAATGACTTGGCATCCAACGTTTCATCCCAGGGCGACAGTGACATCACTCCAGCATCGGCGTATCCTCCCGGTTTTAGGAGAGCTAGGGCCGGCACTCTTCCTTCTGATGTCCACCTCGCGGCTCAAAGATTTGCTACTGCTTCTACTACTTTGGGCAGTACGACACCTTCCACCGAATCCTTTACAGACCAAGTGCAGCAGCTTCAAAACGCCAACGTACCTCCCAGTCTGGTCGTGCCTCCGCGTCCTGGTCTCCGTCATTCGGCCACCTCGGTTACTCCTGCCGCCACAACCAGCACGCCTGTGGGTGTCGTCGAGCGTAACAGTCGCCTTAGGTCCGGTTCACTGACCTTACCATCTTCCGGCCTAACAAACCCATTCGGTCCATCCATCTTCTCATCGTCTTGGTTATCATCCACAAATTCTTCTGGCTCATCAATTCCCGTTCTGGATGAGTTACGTTCTGTAACTTCTGCAGATTCGGCCGATGACTTTGATGTGCACACTCTTGATTATCTTGGGTTGGATGACAGTCATCGTCCACCGCCGGCCGCAACTATTTCCGAGTTACGTACACAGGCCCAAGCGGCGATTGCGGGAAACTTGGCTAACCCACCTCGCTTGCGTGCAAGTACGGTATCTAATCCTTATCGTGCACGTTCTTCCGGCGCTACTTCGTTGTTAGCTACGCCGAGCGGTGAAGACGAAGAAGAATACTTTGAAAACTACGAGACTCAGCAGTTGTATGGACGCCAGCGTCTCAGCTCCTATGATGGAGCTATCTCTGATGCGAACCTTTTGCACTCGTCTTACGTTGCCAAAGGATTCAAGCAGACTGATCACCTCTCTGCCGGTAATGCACTGGCCTCACGGCCACGCGCCATATCCGTTGGAACTCTCGATGATCCAACTCGTTCTCTCCAACGTCGTGTCATGACGAGCGAAGTTCAGATCCCATACTTGAATGACCTCACCCCGGTTACAGGCAACCTTGCCAGTCCTGCAAGTATCCTCAAATCGGATACTAAGCTAGCGTCTCGGAGCGCGTCTTCGTCTACTGTCCATTTCCCCAATGGCGAGGTTAGCCGCGCATCAGCTTACCTCGTTGCCCCTAATTCCCAAGGGAGGGCCGTCTCTCCGAAATCCGAGGCCAACAACTCACAGACCCAGACACCTACTCGATCACTGTGGATCGGTAACCTTGATAGTGCTGTAACCAGCGAACAGCTTATCCATGTTTTCGCTCCGTACGGTGCCATTGAGAGTTTGAGGTTATTGCCTGAGAAGGTCTGTCCAGTCTGGTCGCTTGAGAATCATACTCATTGCTAGAATCAGGAGTGTGGCTTTGTCAATTTTGTTGATCAAGCGGATGCCATCCGTGCAAAAGATGATGTCTTGAACCGTCTTGGAGGGAACATTGGCATGCCTAATGGACAGACAGTACGAATCGGGTTTGGAAAAGCCGACAGTGCTCCAGTTGCACCCGCGAAGGGCACTACTATCACGAATTCTGGTGCAACGTCGCCCAACAGCATGAGTAAGAGTGCCAGCCCTGGCCTAGGAGGCTTGGACGCTCAACTGCAGTCCACTCCCACTCGTGCGTTGTGGATTGGCTCCATTCCCAGTACCACGACTCCCGCCACAATTCTCAACGTCTTTAGCCCCTACGGGCCCATTGAGTCTGCCCGCGTTCTGACGCACAAGAATTGCGGCTTCAGTGAGTTTCTCCTTTTCTATCGCAAATGTGTCGTTGAAATCGTTGCAGTCAATTTTGAACGCCTCGATGATGCTGTTCGGGCGAGAAAGGCACTGAACGGTCGCGATGTGCTGGGCAGTGACGTTGGGGCCATTCGTATTGGGTTTGCCAAGGTGCCAGTTAAGAATGGTCAGGAAGGCAATGGCGCACAAGATGACAATCCTACTGTCGCGGTACAAGGTATTGGTGATCTGAGCGTTGGTGCAACTATCCATGCGTTGCGGAGCGTCAAAGGTGCCTCGACGATTCCCGCTGATCAACAGGTTCTTGGAGGAACAGTTGAGAACTACCGTTCAAACTTGCTGCTCAGCATGATCGGCTCGGGCATGCATAACATCGCTTATGTTTCCGACGGACTTTCGAAGCCTGCTGGATGGACCCCTTCTGTGACGGAACAACAAATGATCATACGAGAACTCAGCAAGGGAAGTTTGGATGCAGAGACAGACATCCAAGCCCTCTCTGGTCAGTTATCTGGGCACCTTGTACAACTTGCTTCTTATCCTTTGATTAGAATTCCGGCCTCCTACGATGTACTACACTACGATACCGCTCGTTTCTGATAGACCAAACAACAGGCGATGGGACGCTTCTAAGCTTCGTGAGCTCCGCAAGCGACTAGATTCCGGCACGATGACTGTCGAAGAAGCCGATCAGGTTGCAGGGGACTTTCTCGACGGGGAAATTGTTGACTTGGCTTCTGACTGGCTTGGAAACACGGTTGGTATCACCAGTATTGGGGCTCTCCTTGCATCATCTCTAAAGGCGGTTTACAGGTTGTTCAAAAGCTATTTGAAAAATGTTCTGCGGGTCCAAGGTTTGCGATGCTGGAACGAATCTCTCCTCACCTAGCCATGATCGGAATCCACAAAAATGGAACGTGGGCTGCACAGAAGATCATTGAGTGTGTGCAGACTCCCGAGGAAGTTGGGCTCATTGTGCAAAACCTAAGGGCTTACGCACCACCTCTACTCCTCGATCAGTTCGGAAATTATGTTGTGCAGTACGTCATCTGTTATTGTTTCGGTTCCCCCATTCTTAACTGATTTTGTCAGATGCTGCCTGCGCTTCGGCCCACCTGCGAACGACTTCATCTTCGATGCCATGGTTGATCGTATGTGGGAGATTGCCCAAGGCCGTTTTGGAGCAAGGAGCATGAGGGCATGTCTGGAGAGCCCACACATCAGCATCAGTCAGCAGCGGCGTATCGCTACTGCCGTGATTCTCAACTCGATCCCTCTTGCCACCAACCCAAACGGCGCATTGTTGCTAACGTGGTTGTTGGACACGTCTTCGTTCCCTTCACGATACAGTTTACTTGCGCCGCGGTTCACTCCTCACCTCTCGCACCTTTGCACGCACAAACTAGCATCGCTCACTGTCCTTCGAATTGTTAACCAAAAGATTGAGCCCGAAGCATCACGTCAAATTGTGCAGGCATTGTTCTCCTCACCTGGAGATCACGTGCTAACAGATGTTCTGGGAGACCAAGTGAATGGTGTAGCTGTTATACACAAAATCCTGACAAGTCCCTTCCTCGACCTTGCGGACAAGCCGAACTTCACCGAGGCAACAAAGCGTGTGTTGATCGAACTCAAGGTGATCGCTACCCAAGCATACCGTCGTCTTATCGAAGAAGTTGGCCTACCCATTCCTAATTATCAACCGACATACACCACTAATGGCCCGCCTGGCAAAAAGGGACAATCTCATAATTCTTTTGGCGTTCCCGGCCTCCCCTCAGGATACCCATCCAACGACCAGGGTCTTGCCTCTATGATGGCTGCACTGCAGATGGGTGGTCAGAACCCCCACTCTGGACCACCTCAGCTTCATATTGACCCTACATATGGTCAGAACAATCCGCCTGCTCGTCCTCGCAGTTCGAACCCCCCGTCAGCTTTCTCGCCGTCATCGGACCCGTTCAATCCATTTGCCCTCCGTTCGCCAGACATTAGTAGCTCCCGCCCAACAGCTCGCCGTAACGGGGCCATACCTGCTGCAACTTCTATAGCACAGAACCCCATTTCCACGATTCCTTATGGTCCTCAGTCGCCTGGCGTTGCGCAGCCCAACAATGTTCTCGGGATGGGACAGGCCGCATACAGTGGCCAGACTGTTCCTCAGGTGTATCCGCCATATACTATGTATCAAGTATACCAGCAGACACCGCCGACCAACATGGGAAGTTTCAATTAAAAATGTCTTTCTGACGAAATCTGTTCACGACACTATTCTGTTTGCACATCAAATGAAGTTAATCCTTCTGTTGTCTATTTATCATCCTTCTGCGCACTATAGTCCAGGTCGTTGTCAGCACCCTCATTTCCGCACCTTTCATTGATACCCCTTCTTTCTTTGGCGCTCCCTCACACTCCTTTGGGCATCAAACTGGACAGAGTTGTTGAATCTCGACCAATGCTGGAATGTTGCTATTCTCACTTTCTATCCTTCACTAGGCTACTGGGTCGACTCTTGCGACCATGTATAAATACATAACGGATGGCTGTAAAATATGGCCCTGAGGTATAGACAATAAATTGCTTTCCTACTTTGCAAGTACTGTACTAAGTTGGTCTGAACCATCATCTCCTGACACTTTGTGATGGGAAGTGCCTCCTCCAAGGTAGTCCGCAAACTACCGAGGGAAAAACCACGCGGGCCAACAGACTTGGGCGCTACGACAGAACCAGCACGCCCACGCCCTGAGAGACCACTGGCCTTTGGGAGCAAAAATGAAGGTAAGCAGCGCTTTCTGGTTGTCTCGTCCAGTAGGATCTGAACGTGCGCATACAATATGGGCAGCCATCGAGAACGACGCCAAAGATCCCCACTTTATGGATAAACTGAGTCAACTAGGCCCGGTACGCGTCGACCACCACATGCAAACAGTCCGCGCTGTAAGCCCGCCAGCCTGTATGTCGCGCGCGCGCAAGTCACTCATGCAACGTTTTTTTCAGGCACGTTCGGACGTACAGAACATGTATCGCTCCAGAATGCGATCAGAGGCAGAAGCTGCGGGCCTGCAGTCTACCAAGAACTGTCTGTTGGCTTCTTCTTTGACAGAGCTCCTCGAGGCGAGAAAGTCTGTCACAGACCCTGCTGAACTAGAGACGCTCGCGAAACGGTATCACATGGATGTTACGAAACTGGAGCAGCTGGCTCGGGCTGTGAACACACCAAGCATTGACGAAAGCACGGTCGTTCGGCGTGGAGAAGAGTCCGTGACGATGATGGTGAGTTGGCTGTCCTTCATTTTGCACACTGGCGATTGGTTACATGCGATGAATCAGGCACAATGGGTCGATCCCGTGCTCAAGCACACAAAATGAATCGAGAGTTGTTATAAGTACAAGTGTGATGGATACACGAAATGGTATTGTGCTAGAAATATACACGTACAGCGTTACTTTGCATCGACTCTGTTGGACAATATGGACATTTGACTCGTCTGTAGGTCTGTCAACAACGGAGACAACAGAACACAAGAGAGAGGACGGACCCATTGACTTTGCTAAGTTTCTGTAGGCTGTCCTTGGTGATAACATGTCCACAAGTCATCATCATCGGCGGGTTCTGCTCTGTCGACTGGTCTTTTGAGACAGGACATGCAAAGATTGAATGATAACGGTTTTCCGGAGGAAGGGGTATCTCGATCTATGGGGCCAAGACCATCAATAGTCGAAGGGTCACATCTGATGAGCAGCATACGGGGAGCTCCCCACTTTGACTCCACTCGCTCTTCTTCTCTTTCATCACGGTCCGCGCCTTCTCAATCCTTGCCAGTGCACCTCCGCCACCAATATCGCCGACGACTCGGAGGGGGACCTGTCGGCTCATTCCCAGACTCGCACAATACTCTTTCGCAAACAGTGGTTCGAGGTCTGTATGAAGCGAAGCTGAGGCAAGATCTACGTATGGGGAACGCTCTAGTTTCTCCTTGGGAAGGTAAGCCAGGCAGGCCATGAGGCGTTTAAACTCGAGCGCGTGTTCAGGATAGAAGCCTCGTAAAGCTGCATTTGCATACGATATCGCTGGGAAGGGATTGGACGGGTCGGAGGAAAGGAGGAGTCGTATGTACTGAGAGCGGTGGAGGTAAAATTCTAACGGGGAAGATCGTGAACGAAGGAACGAGCGGTTCTTCCTAGACCACCTGATGGTGCACTTGAGCTTGCAAGTGAGGAAAACCTGAGAGAGTGCTCACTCAAGCGCAGGGCCAACATCTGGTCTTCGGAGCGCCGTCATGATCCGGTGAAGCTCCACGAACTGACCACGAAGTTCAGATGTGATTTCGACACCAGACTCCTAGGGATGCTTGTTCGCTAGTGTATCAGTGAAGCAGTGCATGATCGACGTACTTCAATAAAGGTCTCCGCTGTGGAGAACTGGCCGGTACGAAGGAAGTGCAAGGCAATGGTTCGGTCGAGAGCTTCTTTGGCGGCGTGAGATGTAAAAAGGGGGTCATAAGTGGGTAAGGGCTGCGTGAATCTCTGGGCAAGGGACGAGTATGAGCTCTGCGCGAGTAGGGGTAACCAAGTCAGACCTTGTCCAAAGCCTTTCCGAGTCTCGCAATCGCATTGTAGGCCTCCTTTTGCTTCTCGTCAATCTCCTTCTTCTTCGCGTCTACCGTCTGTGACAGTAATGCAAACGTGTCTTCGGTAACGGTGCCAGCCGCGATTCTACTCTTGACTTCATACAAAGACTGCAGTAGAGAGTCCAGCGAACTGTCCGCAGAGGGAATTTTTCCCTTTGTCGAGCTCTCTGTCGATGCCCTAAGCTTTTCCAGCTCCTTCAAGGGTCCGTCCATAGTATTGTGATGATCGACGTCGTAGGTGATGACAGACGCATTTAGTCACGGACCACGCTCTCGTGTTCACACCTTGTCACGTCACGTCGACGAAAAGCATGCCACGATTCCTGACTGGCGACGAGCTGGGCAACATAAAATCCGTCTCATACGACCCAGGCGCTTCGCCAGAAAACAAGCTACTGTTGAAGACTCTGCATAATGGCACTTCGGCCGGTCGTGCGCGAGGGATACAAAAATTAGCGATCACAACGAGCGGTCCGACGCTGGTGCGTGCTTCGATCACATCGACGGGCTGAACGCGACAAATAATGCTCAAAGCAAGTTGGCCTCAGCACACGCAGATGGGACCCTCTGTATCGCATCGTTGACTGGCGAGGATGATCTCGAACAACGTCATCAGTGGAAGGAGACGAGGTTCAAAGCGGACCAATCTTTCGTCGGTCTGGCATCGACGCAAAAGTAAGTGGTAGGACAGCACATTTTCTCAAGAAACTGCTCATGAAGATATCTTCCAAAGTACTGTCTACTCGTGTGCCTCCAATGGCGCGCTTCGACGAACTTCCACAAGTGACGAGGTTAGCCCAACGCATACACTCGGCGCGCTCCCATCACGGCTGATGGACTGGAGGCTGGGGCCCGACCAAGAGACTTTTGCTTATGGTGGGGACGAAGTCGAAGTGTCCATCTGGAATACCGAGCGTGCTTTCGAGTCACGCTCAGACGGCTCTGCACCCTCTCCAAGCAGCAAGAAGCGAAAAAAAGCTGAAACCTTGTTTTCCGGCGAGGTTTGGCGTGCCAAGAACGTAGCGAACGACTACTTGGGCCTACGTCAACCAATCCATAATACCTGTCTCACGTATATGTCGTCGTCGAATCCAACGCAGATACTTGCCGGTACCCAGTTTGGCGATCTTCGCAGGTACGACACACGTTCCGGGCGGCGACCCGTTAGCGATTTCAAAGGCGTTGGCAAGGCGGGCGGTGTTAAATCGGTTGAAAACGGATCGTTAGAGCAGTGAGTATAAAATAAAACTTATATATTGCCGTTTATCACATCTCGATTTCTAGTCAGATATTCATGTCGGATCAAGGAACAAATCTCTTTGCGATTGATCTACGCAATGGCAGAGTCTCTTATGGATACAAGGGTATGCATTCCTGTAGCGTGCCAAGCTCTCGTTGATGCCAAGGTGACGCTAGGAATATCCGGTGCTGTGAATTCATTGGCTGCGGCGCCCTCATTCCTCGCATCCGTGTCTCTGGATCGCTTTACTCGTATCCATAGCACATTTCCACCAGCCACCGAGGTTGGAAAGCAACAGGAAGAAAAGGGCACTGTACTGGATAAAGTATACATGACCACAGTCCCCACTGTAGTTATCTGGGATCAAAATGCTATGAGAAAACCGCACGCACATACAAAAGAGGACGAAGGCGATATATGGGAACAAATGAAACGCATAGACGAGAGGAATCAAGAATAAACGATCATGAAAAAAGCGTTGTACTTTCTCATGCTGTCTCATAATCACGAGTACTAAGCGTAGCATTTGTGGTACCAGGGAAATCGCTTAGTGTGCTATCTTGCTTTGCCATGTATGGGCTTTTTCGAACCCATTCCTACCAGTTTGATCTAGGTGGATATGTCAACAGAGGTCGAGAATGTGAAGAACCAGCTTAGGTACTGACAATCTGTCAACGTCTGCTGAATCTCTTCACGTGATGTCATTACGAACGGACCGTATTGGAAAACGGTTTGGTCCAGAGGTTCACCCGCAACCTGACGCACGTTCATTGCCAAAAACACCATGCTTCGATAGGAGGAACATACCAGGACAAACTCCGTATCGTCGCTGATTGCTGTAATTCTTGCTCCCGTCTCCTCACTTTTGTTGGACAGGACAAGTGTATGGAATTTCTCGTTGATACCATCATCTCCGACGGTAATGCTCCCTTTCCAGACTGATTGTGGAATTGTCAGCGTTTATACATAATGGGAAAGGTAACCCATACGATAGATGAATGATGTCCAACCAGCCGCTAAGGAAGGTGTCTCAGCCAGTGGCTCCCATCAGAAAGGAATTGCGACAGACGGATATCCTGAACCATGCTATCACCCGACTTTTTCATCATGACGTGGAAAAACCAGCACCCTCCGAGTGGTCGGACGGGAGATTCAACACCGTGACTTTTCCCACTGATCACCCGAACACTGATGGAACCTTCGGGACCGTTGGGATGTGCGACCGGAATACTATTTGAAATCAGCAGCTTGCGGAAGGAGGTTACCATCAATAAACGCACGATGCAGGGCCAAGCTCTTGATAAGAAGGATCCTGGGAGGTATTATTTACCCAGAAGAAAGGCGGCGGTTTGCCATAACTGGTCACTTACCACCATCTTGAACTGTACGAAACGAAAAGGTAGGAAATGAGTGGTCTGATTCATCCTGGCATGCAAGATCGCACCTCCTTGGGCAAGTCAACCCAGAGTTGGAGTCCCCTTGGCTCGGGAACACCTGGTGCGTGTACCGGCATCTCGGCGTGTATGATACCCTTGCCCTACGGAAGCCCGACGTGAATGGGTATGGAAGATGGCAAGATGACAAACTGGATGACGCACAGCACACATCCATTGGACACCACCTGCCTCAATAGTTCCAGCGTGTCCCGCGGAATCTTCGTGACGACTGGATCTTTGTGATAATAAAGGGTAAGCTAGGTGTAGTAAAAGTATGATTCCTTCGCAGCGATATCTTACCCTTCAAGCATGTACGTCACGGTGGCTTGACCTCGATGGGGGTGATCAGGGAAACCCTGTCCAGCCACTTATGGACACCGGTGAACATGGGAAGGGGAGCTGTCACTCACGGCGCCTTTTGAGACATGAAAGTGATCTAACATCAAGAAAGGAGACAAGTTGCGTAGGTTCATCGATCCGATGGAACGCCGGACGCGTGCACCTGCGCCCTGCAGAAGTGATCAAGAGGCGGAGATGAGAATGATGACTCCATGAACGAACTTCTTCTGTTTCTACAGCAAGCACTCTCTTGATCACGGTTCGAGAAACGGCCATCCTGAGTGATTGGAATGTGTCGGGGGAACGAAAGTTAGCACGAAGAATGGATGATACTCGCAGCGACATGAACCTTTTATGAACGATGAAGGGATCACACATCATGACCATTATAGGGAGAATATCCTCACTGTCATTGGATGCTGAATCAGCACATGACCGAAAAGGAGCGACATGGACATGGCGAAGCAAACGACAGCCCACCAGACATACGACACGTTGTAACTGCAACTACTTGGGTGGAGGATGGCGGTTGTGCGTGTGTCATTTCCCGGTGTCTGAGTCACATATCGGCTAATTTACCAAGCAAACCTGTGTGTTTACAGTGGACCAAAGTCGAACGTGCGCGCTTGAAAAGGCAAGCCAAGCGAGACTGCCGCCACTCTAGTGTTTTGACTCGACTTTTTATTATTATTACATAATTATTATTTTATGACGCCCCGATCCCACCTCGGACGGCGGCGCCAATCAGTATATATATCTCATCACACCGCTGCCTTCCTCTTTCCTCCCCAAGTCTATGGATCGCTTCCTGGCCCCCCACACCTCAGAGGCCCTCGCCCACTCTCATTTAACGTATGCCCCTTTAGCCCCTCAGCGACCTCATTCTCACCTCACCGATTCCACAGCGAAAACTGGTTTACCTGGGATCAAGACCATCCCTCATTCAACGAAACTCTCGTCGCAGGATGTGCATCATACCAAGCGTTCAACCGCTATCTTTCCGGCTCGGACCTCTTCATCATTCCTCGTTCCCGCAGCGAACTCGAGAGCGTCTTGTCCGTACGCTTCCCTAAGTGCCACTGTCGTTTACTGACGTTTGAATTCCACAAGGCGGCGGTATGCCTATGATAGTATCCACAATGCTATCGCCATCTCTCGCCGGCCCCTTCAGCGCGGTGGCTACAGCAGAGTCAGTTGCATCGTATACTGTTCACCCATCCTGCTCTTACCTTGACCTCAGACATGTATGCTGGCTGAAAAGTCCATACGTGACGTGTTGAATACCAACGACAACGCTGAGGTGCTCCTTGCCCTCCACACTGCCAATCGCCGACCGCAGCCGTCCACGTCAGACAGGGCTTTGGCTGCGACCAGCATTAGAACTTGATCACACGCTTTACTTGGTCCTCTCAACCCCGTTTAGCATAAACCGTTAATGTCGATAATCTCGGCCACCCACTCACACTCGCCATCCGCATCTGTACTGCTAGCTTCGCAACTTTTCCCACTTCCACGTCACCCCCCCTTGTACTACTTTTCATTGTTAACTTATCATGTGTCACGAGCATGCGAAACCTAGTTCGATATGTACTTCGAAGCTTGGCCAGTTGTGGTGTGCTGGTCACTCAAGAGGTCCATTGAATAGACACATACAGTATGTTGACGTACTTCAAAAGAACCCGTCTATATTTAATACACTTTATTTGAAGCTTGACGAGTGGCAGTTCATTAATTTACAAGCTGGTTCTCCGCAAATTCTTCTGCCTTCTCTGGCCGTCGGCGCTCTTCCTCTTCGGAATTCCCGCTCGCCAAGTCAACCTTCTCAGGGGGTAACAGACTCGTTCGGAAATACACCTTATAGCCGACCCACAGCAAAAGGAACACAGGGATCGGAAGATATGCGCTGGAGCCAGTTGTTCCCGGTCAGCAGCATCCCCGATCAGCTCGGTCTACACTCACGTGACGAATAGCCTTGCATCGAAGGGTATGAACGCATCAAACCCTACATCAAGTTGGTATCACTCGGAGTCCAATATCCTCTGTCACTCGCCTTTGAAGATCGTGATGATCCCAATGCAGACCAACGCGAACCAGGATCCAAAAGGTTGCATGGGAGCCTTGTACGGCAACGTATCTCGTGAGATGCCCTGCGCTTTGAGAGCATTCATAAACCGACTGAATCCAATCGTCAGCAGTAAAACCTTTCAACATCTTCTAGGGACCCACATATGGGTGTATGTAATAGCCATCCAAGTCAAGGCCCCATAGGCAGACAAGAGATTGACGAAATATCCAAAGACTCGATATGCTGTCAGTGACCAGCGGTGAGAGACATACACGCGGGCTCACCAGCAGCACTAGATGTATTGACGTTGAGGAACGCCAGGCCACAGAATACCGTAACTGATAACAGGCATGTCCATGGTACGCCTATCCAGTTAGTCTTTGTAAAGACGCGGTGCGCCTTTCCTTCCAGCGCTAAGCCGTGCAACGTGCGCGATGCAATATATAAATCCGAGTTGGCAGCGCTCAGTGTAAAGATAAGGATGATCACGTTAACAACATCATTGAGTGACCTAATATTGACCAGCGTGATACCTAAAGCGTGCGATCCATCGGTACCTCAGTGTCCAGGGACTGCGACGGGAGCCGATTTTTCTCACCAACGAGAATCGGAGACGCCGCCGCCCCCGTCTGGGAACTGTTGGCAACGAAGAGTGCCTGGACGTGCACTCAGGCGCCTGAGTCAGAAATTTCCTCCGTTCCCACATACCTTACTCGTGCTGGGCACAATCAAGCCCATCACGAAAACGGTCCCAATGTAGAATACGAAGATTCGGACGAACGTTCGTTTTATGGCGCGAGGAACGTTCTTCTTTGGGTCTTTTGTCTCTCCCACCGTGACGCCAACGAGTTCCGTTCCGATGTATGCAAATAACGCGGTGGTCAGGGTACTCCAGAAGCCCAAAAACGTGGCGAGGTGGCCGTCGTGAACGTATGGCAGGAGATAATGACCCATGGGGCCATTGGGGGGTCGCCAATATCGAAATCCAATGCGGTCATGCAAAGGATTTCCACCGAGATCAATGACGATGCCGAAAAGTATGAAACCAGCCAGTGAGAGGATTTTGAGGCCGCTCATCCAGAATTCGAGCTCCCCAAAGGTACGCACACCCAGCAGGTTGATCAGTAGTGCTTCAAAAATAAAACCCATTCTTTCGAACGAAATTCTTGTCATACTGAATGGCAGGCTCACTGCAAGTGATGTATATGGCTAACGGAGCAAAGGATGACTGATTGATTGATTGTGAGCGCGTAAGGAAACGAACCTGTCCACGCCTCGAGCGGCACAGATCGCGTCCAATACTGCATGACTATGCAAGCAGCATTGATATTGCTGGCTGGGGCAATGAGATATTTCATGAGGTAGTTCCAGCCAACAGCAAAGCCAAACGCAGGATCCACAAAGCGTGTCGCATAACCTGCAAAACCTCTCTTGTGTGGCAAGTAGGCAGACATCTCCCCGAGAGCGACCATGACAAAGTAACAAAGGAGACCGACGAATGCATACCCAAGAAACAACCCGAGAGGTCCGCCACGGGCGAGTGCCGTCCCAGAACTGATGATAAGCCCCGTTCCAATGGTGCCCCCCAGCTTTACATCGCGTGAGATTTGGTCGCTAAGGTATGGCAACTGACGCACGGCAATCATCGATATGTGGCGACTCTGTAGCTCCCGACGGAGGCTGTTCCTGTGTTTCATGTCCTGGTCGCTGGCAGAGCGGAGCGGAGTGCTGGGCATATTTTCTTGTTGATGCGGGCGCTGTCCGTCATCCATAGAGCGAAGCAAAGACCGTGTCTCGTGATAGCAAATTTGCGGTCATGGCGTCTCCTCGTGTGCTCGATGTGATACAACAAAGTGGTTGGGAACAAAACATACATATGGAGTGTGGGTAACAGATCTACTGCGGACCCATTTCGGGATGGATCGGCCGAAAGGTGTTCCCGAAATAAAGGTACAACAGACATCTTATAATTTATGCTGGATTTCCTTCCGTGCAATCATCCCAAAACGAATGATGGGTATTCCAGTGACAAATCTTTCCGCTTGCGCATAGCTTTCCCGAAGGTTGACAGCATCGGGGTTATTCTTCTCAGACAGCCCGGCTTTAAGGAGCGCCTTGATAGTAAGTACGGAGGAATGGTCCAGACCATCGAGTTCGGAGAGCAGATGTTCTCGAACCGCTGCATGAAATGACTCGGTAGACTGAGAGGGGAGTATTTTACTGTCGAAAAGGATCACATTATAAGTAGTCAGGGTGAATGAAATAAATACGATCATACTTGATGAAACCACATTCAAGGAGCTCTTGAGCGTTCTTCTTCTTGTTAAACAAGAGCACTTCGTTTGCTTTGGCAAGACCCACTGTGGATGGTTGGTGGGACCTCGAGAGATGTATTCGAAATACACTCACTTCGATTAACGAAGCTGACGCTCGCGCCGCCTTCAACTGCGATGCCTTGAAACAATGTTGGTCAAAAACGCAGACCCTCCAAACTAGGACGCACCTAAAAACGGGAACCCAAGATACAGCCAAGTTTGGGGGAGGGCATAGATGAAGTCGAAATTGCCCAGGAACGCTGAGGTACATCGCACCATTGGTTAACGGACATCGGAAGGTTCGACTTACCAGCCGCGATGCCTACGCGACTTCATAAGGCGCTCAGGGGGACATAGTTATAGGCTACTTACCCATCACAGGCCCATTTAGCGCAGCAACCAGGATCTTGTTATGCGTATAAAGCTAGAACGATATGAGCGTGTGAGCCGGTGTTTATAAACATCCAACATACCGCTCGTGTGCAGTCTGTGTTTGCTGAGATTACTCGTGTGCGGAGTTGGTCCCGAACTGTTGGTTCGGCATGCTTGTAGTCCTTCACATTAGTTCCCCTGAAAATAATGTGTGTCCCCAACGGTGGACTGTACTGAGCGACAACCAAGGCTCACGCGCAAAACCAGTTCCCGTTAGCTAAAGCAAAAGAACCCCAGCTGAAGATACTACAGAGGTGCCTGAGGGAGATAACTCACCTTGCCATACTGTGGCTATGACATCGTCGCGTTTGTCAATTTCTCTCAGCGAGTTTGCGAAATCGTCGTAGTCTACGTTTCCGGCTGTTAGTGCCTTTGCACTTACATAAGAGTGAGCAAACCTTCAGCCGACAACGCATTCAGTCGTCGCGGTTCGTCGAGGGTAATGGTTGCGATTCCTTGAGAGACATTGACTTGAATTTTGCTCGACCCCATGGTGGATAGAACAACCGCAGTGATAACTCAGGACTGCCACGCACTGGCATTCGAAAACGAATTCGGGCAACAGCATTACCGATATAGCCGGTCCGAATATCACTACCACACTGCACATCGTCTACATACAATATCACAAGCACATGAACTACTAGTACTACATGGTATCCGTCTCCTCTCATATGCTACCTTTTTCATGTCCACAAATCAAGGGTCTTCTTCGCTGCTGTTGCTAGCATATTCTCTTTGCCTGTGTTAGAGCTCGGCTTTGATAAGTCTTCTAGGATATGTCTAGCATTATCCTTGACTATTTCCAGCTCCTCCCTTGCTGCTCGCTTCCCTAGTTGTCCCAGCAAAGCACAGATATTGACGCGAAGCTCGACAGGATACGAGACCGATTCTAGTTGTCTAAGACTTGGCGCATCGTTGCTACTACCATTGCGAAGGATATTCAAAAGGTGGTCAAGGGTGCGTCTCTGAGGTGTAGCACGACTGCGTGCAGGAGGGGAAGCGATGATTGGAGAATCTGTGTCGCTGCTGGTTAACGCTATTGTTGACATCGCTGCAGAATCTGGAGCTGCTGGGGTTACTTCATCCGGGAGGGCTGCCATGAGAGTGTGCAAGACCAACTGGGCTAACAAAAGTGGGCACAATGATCATGTATATCAACCAACCAACTAGGCTTACCGCCATCCCGGTGGGTGCTCAGTAGACTGAGCGCAACGACGGCCTCATTGATAAGAATTGGATACTTTGCGCTTCTACCGACCAGCGCGGCAAGGGCGTCAACACTCGGGGTCGTAACAAGCGCTTGCATTGCCCGTTCTCTTTTCTGTTGTCTCGTCTGACTTTCTTCTGCGTTCAATTGTTCACTCATGGGATCGCTGGACCAAAGTGACTTGATGAGATTGACGATAACGCGTGTACCTTCGCTCTTGATAGCGACCGTGTCAGACCGCTTGATCAGGGAGAGAAGCTGCGAGAGTCCTGTTGCCGTGGTGGGTACGTCATCTGAGGGCAATATGAGGGCGAGGGAGTTGTCGACTTGTATCGTTAGGAAGAGGATGTGCTGGGTAAAGAAAATTCGACTTACTACTGTTGTTGCAGAGATGCTTCACAACGCCGATGGCATTGACTTGTACGATGTCTGCCATGACATCACCGCGCTCGTCCCATACACCACTTGTCACGACACGTTCAATTATCCCAGCACTGCTCAGAGCTGTGCGATTGAAAGCAGATTGAACTGATGATTGGGAAAGATGTTTGAGCAGGCCGATCACTCCATGTTTCAGCTTGAGGTCCGTCGTTGGAGATAGCAGGGATTCCGAAGACAGTAGCTGGGCGATGTTATGTGGCGGGGATAGTAACAACGTAGCATGAAACTCTGTGAACGTCAAATAATCAGTAACGTATCTAAGCGGAAGCATCTCGTTGCAATATGGTCACCTCTTCTCGTCAAGTTCCCAAGGGCAAGAGTGGCGCATATTACCATGTCATCCCGAAGGTTTCCATAGCTGCCCGTGCCTACAAAGGCCCGAATCCAATTGACCATGCGACAGACGAATTTACCACCGCGGTATATTTCTTCCGAGTCGTCACAAAGTACGTCCGTGTTCTTTTCTTCTCCGGAGACTTCCACGACTGCTTTGATTACAGCGGCCTTATAATCATCAAAAGCTTTTTCTTGGCTCCGAACCTCGCCATCGTCAAGACTAGTTTCGTGCTGTACATACCAGAGTGGTGCATAGCTTCCTTGCTCGATGAAGTTTAGGATTGCAGACAGGCATGGAACGTTTTGATGCTCTGCTGGGAACACAAATCCGCGAGCTAGGGATAACCGGATGTCCTCAACATCCAGTGCAAGAGACTCGAGGTGAGAACAAGCTTCTGAAAGCAGATCGAAATCAGCGTGTAAAAGAGATGTTCTCAGCTGTGATGGTCGCGCAAAGTTTGGAGGGGGTGGAGCAGTTAGCAACGGTGGTGTGAAAGCGATCAATGGCTGTGTGAGGAAAGGGAGGACATCGGTATCAAAGAGTGGATGTGCTGTGGTGCAGTCAGACGGAAAAGTCAGTAGAGTTTATTGAATCGAACTGACCATCATCCCTGAGTTCGGTGATGAGCCTCCAAGTCCAATTCGAAAGCCCAATACGAAGTGTCCAAGACTCTGCAATATGCTCCGGGATAGAATCTAATCCAGACGACTCCACCGGAAACAGATTCGTTGGGTCTCTCATCCAGGATCCGACGGGGTATATTGCAGACGATAACCGCACAAGTGTCATGGGGACTTCAAGAGATGTGAGTCGAGACTTGACTGGCTCTATGTATGGACGGAATATCAGAGTGGATCCCGTCGTGGTACATGTAGGCATACCATATCCAAGAGATGAATTTAGCAGAAAACCAATGGCAGTCTTGATGACCTGTAGGTGCGAGATGGAGAGTGGTAGAGGGTTGGCTTGTGGTTGAGTCGGTAGGTGCTCTGCGTAACCTTCGAGTAATGATACGGTTGCTTGGGGAAAACCAGCCTCCAACAGTTGTCCTCTATTTTGATCTGAGTAAAATAAACTGGATGTAGTGCACGTGTCCTCAAAGAATCAGCTTTGCGCACCATGTTCAACACATAGGTTGGCGCTGACACGAAAAATTTCGAGTACAACGGCGGCCCGAGTATCGTTTGGAAGTGACGATCCATCTAGGGCTTTAGATAGGAGAGATGTGAGATCTTGTGGCAAGGTGCTTGCTCCTAGAGTTGTGTGATTGTCCTCTGTTGGGTTGGGATGGCGTCGATATCATCGGTTACAATATTGCAGGTGTGCTACCGACCTGGACCATTCCTGACGCGCAACAGGTTTGCGATATGTCTGCAAACGAGCTCGACACTGCACCACGATTCTTCCGAGGGATTGTATGAGAGCTCGGACAAAAGCGAGCTCAATTTGGATGCACTCTGAGTGCAGGTCAGGGTTATCGGGGCGATGTTCATCTATCGAAGAGATGTATGGGTGTTGACTTGGATTTGGTTGATGCCAGATGAGCGTTGATGCGAAACAGCGGCGTTCGTCACGCGAACAAGGCGCTTACCATGATCAGCAGTACCTGGTTCCGAATAATGCACTACTTTGCCTCTACTTCGAACCTCTATCTGCACCCTGGATCGATTGAAAGACTATAGAAGTCTTTGGTTGCTAACGGTGCATAGCCACTACTAGTACCCCTCTTACAACAAATGCCAACCTCAAAGCGAAACAAGTCAAAGAAATCCACGCCAGCCACCCCAGGCACCTTGTCCTCGCAATCGCCTTTACCCGGTGACGAGTTGATGGACGATCTATTCGCCGAGCTCGACTTGAGGGATCAAGAATCACGAACAGAACCACAGGATACTCCTGGGGAAAAGGTGGAGGAAAAGATCGAATCTGGTTCTAGGAAGCAGAACTCCAAGGTGCGACATCTCGCGAGGCAGGTGAGTGGGATGTGGAATGCCGTCCAAGATTGCAGTGTTGACTTCGGGGCTTGCGTAGGCACGAAGGGCGGCTGCGTTAACTCAAAACTTTGCACCTTCGAATCCTGACGCAGATGCGCAAGTTGATCGCGAGATAAAATTGGAGGCAACCTCGATAAAACGGACGTGCGATGAGCTCGCCGTCCAAATTCACGAGGTTGGTACGAACATTGTATTCCCTGCTGCTCAAAACACACTGAGACCTGCGCGTCACAGATAAATCCAGACGGCCACTGCCTCTTCTCCGCGATCGCTGACCAGCTCGCTCTTCTTAATGTCCTGCCGGCGAATGAAGCAAATTATGCAACAGTCCGTGCCGCTGCCTCTGGTTATATCTCCCAACATCCAGATGACTTCCTTCCTTTCCTACCGTCAATCTCCGGCGAAGACGGTGTTGGAGCAACCGAGAACAGCGGGCTTATGGATGCGCAGCAATTTGAACAATATTGTTTGGCTATAAGAGATACTGCAGTATGGGGTGGGGAGCCGGAGATCCTGGCACTTAGTCGGGCATATAATGTACCAATCCAGGTCATACAGGCAGGTACACCATCCGTGGTGACCCATACCCCCGACGGTAACAGTCTTTCACGGGATGCGAACATTGTCCGTATCAGCTTCCATCGTCGGATGTATGGTCTAGGAGAGGTGGGTGGTTCCGAAATTTTCAGCGTGTTTGAATCCAATCTCTGGTTCCAGCACTACAATTCTCTACGACCCAAGAGTACCCTTGCAGCTGTCGCAGACAAAATCCACTCAATACTTGGTTAATTCTGCATCACCTGCGATTCGGAACGTCGGAGTGGCGTATGTTCTCGCTGATTATGACCAGCAATAGCACGACCGTCTTCATTCGATACTCCCATACGTTACTGCATCTCACATAGTACATACCACACAAACAAGCCTCAAAGCCATTGTTTGAAGCCGACTAGCCTACAGGCGTTTAATAAAGCAGATGATGTTGGTCGCGTTCCCTGTCGAGCAGAGTCGACTAAGCCAAGAGGTCATCCAAATCATTGTTACCCCTCTGATGCCCTGCCATGGGTTGAGGCTGGTCTGCCAGATACCCTCCGAATGCACCACCTAGATTCGCGTACGGATCCGCAACCGGATTAGCATCGATATCATCATCGTCACCATCCCCATCAACACCAGCTTCTGCGTCCTCGTCCCTGAGGTCATCGAGCGCACTATTATGACCCTCTACCGCAGATGGATTGTCGTTTCCCAGTGGGCTAATACTTTGCGATGGCACACTGGGCTCTAATTTCGGTGCATCAGGAGACGCATCAGGTTGATCGCGGGTGTGTGGTTCTATAGGGCCAGGTCCAGCGACAACGACGGCGGCGGTTGGAAGTTGGGGGCGTGCAAGTGGAACGAGAACCGCCTTGGAGTGGATATTAAGTGCAGGGCTGTCCACCAATGCTCTTCCAGCTGCATTTCGAATGAACGTCTGTCTCACGCGTCAGACAACAATCAATGACCTTTTCAGTGCTGACCTCTGGGTTTTTGTGATAGATGCTACCAAGTGTCCCGGTGTGCAGTAGTAACTGGTCAAGCGCACCGCGGTCCATTCTGTCTGAATCCGTTGTGATGGGAGGTTTCTCTGCAAGGACAACTTCACCAGCTATTGTCGGATTCATTGCAAGCATTCTCCAGTACATGAATCCCCGATCCCGCAAATCGGGATTGTCTATTTCTTCGGTGGCCCACTTCAAAACTTTGTGAACCAACGATTTTGCGGTTTCCGAAGAGGACTTATGAATGAAGAGCTTGACGACGGCAGTCAGAAGTGCGAGTTGAACCTACAATCATGTAGTAATACTAATGTGGCATTATTGGAATCAACCACGTACCTCGACGGTCTCGTCTAAATATTTGTACACCAGAACATCCAAAAGTTCGTCGACGTTATCGATCCGGTCTGAAAATTGACCCAGTATCCACACCATAGCTGCTTTCGCCTCAGGTTCCTCCAGGGCGTCAAGGTTCTCACATAATCCGGGGATGATGCCCTCATATCTCCCCGGGTAACGCCTGAAAATATCTTTGGCCACAATAATGGCCTCTTGAACAACGTACGTGACTTTGGTCTCGATCAGAGTAAGAAGGGATTGGATACATATATCCGCCGCTACCTCGACCTTGATGGCCAGCCGACCTATTGATCGGACCGCTTTGCGGACAAAGTCGATGTCTACCTCTGATGCGTACCTATAGTCACGATTAAAGATTTTCCGCGCGGGACTAAATGACACGCCTACTCTTCGAGCTCTGCTAATACTTCTCTTGCATTCTCTTCACGTGCGAGTCGGTACATAATCTCTAGTTTTGCCAACTTCACATATATTGGATCGTTATACTTGCAAAAGAAAACCTTAACGTCATTCTTCAAGACAGCAGGCCGCCGTTGGACGATAAGCAAGATGTTGCGAAGCGCGACATATTGAACTTCTGGGCCGGAGGACAGTAGCGTGACTAGAGACACAACAATCAGTCCTGATAATCCTGAAAACACAACGGCCGCCATATTACTCAATGGTGGACCCATCTTCTTGCAGATGTGGTCGATGAGTTTCCGGTTCTGCATGTAATTCATGAGGTACAGAAGAACTTTGATGGTAGTCAAAACAACAGCCGAGTTCGCGTGTTGCAGTTGCACAATCACCCTTTCCGCCATCATTTCGGCGTCAGCATGCTGCTCCGGGACATAACGCAACAGAGAATCCAGTATGTATATCTGCCCCCACCTTGATCTCGGATTAGCGAATCTTTAATACAATATGAACGGACTCACTCTGAGCTCTCACCCAATGCGGCAATTAGTTTGTTCGCTATGGTCAGATTCAGGCGGAAAATGACACCGTCCTGGCGATCTCCAATCTCCGAGAGAGCTGCTACAGCATTGGCGACGACTGTTGCATTGCTATCCAGCATCATATCTCTGAGCATTTCAACGAACCCTGCCCGCTCTGCTTTCCTGGGATCGGCAGCGTAGAGTTTCGCGACGCAGATTGCAGCGGTCTTGCGTACATAAGGATCGCGGTCTTTGATGCAATGTCGCAATTGTTCGCTAAGTGCTTCCGTCACTACGGGAATGGGTATGTACGCCATTGTCCGTATGGCGAGTGCCCGGATAAGGGGATTGCGATCATTACAGTCCTGGGAGCGAGATTAGGGCCAGGAATTGACAAAACTATACATAGGTATACCTGTAGAAAGCTCGGAATGACAATCTGTATTTGTTCCGGTTTGGATCGACCGTAGCTGACCAGGAACAGGTAAACCACTGCAAACGATCAATCTTTCGGCGGAATTGAACATTAGGCATAGTCGAACTTACTCTTTTTGATCTCAAGAAGAGGGGTCCCAATACATTGGACAACGTCATGAAAGAGTGGCGACACTGATGAGTGAGTGCATTTGAAGAAGTATAGGTGCGCGCTCAACAATTCACGCACTGTCGTTGCCCATGGTTATGTTTGCGACGATCTTCTTGAGGACCGTCCTTCGTTTCTGGAATTTCTTATCCTTTGCTTCTGCAGCCTGGAGCTCGGCGCGGAATTCCTGGGTAAGAGCAGTTCTATGGTGATCATGGCACTCCAATTAACTTGATGTACCTCAATCTTTCCGCGTTGGAAGAACTTGGCATCTTGTCCCGGTTGAGTGGCCATCTTCAAGTCGTGACAGACGATTCGTTAAGGCGTCAAGATTAGTAGATGAGTATATATGGTGAAACGGGGCAACGTATGTGGCGGTAAAGGTAGCTGTAAGCTTGAATGGAAGTTACAAGGGTACAGTACATAATCACTTGCACGCGACTTTAGCAATTCGGATCTACTAACGCTGAACACTATCCGACTCCACCCATTCAAAACGGGCACGGCTGCTGCAAGAATGGTCTGACTTATACCCGAGGCCTATCAATCTTCAAGTGGAAATGCGACTTTACTTCCAAGAGTAAACATTCGGGTATTCCATCCGTGTTCCAGAAAGTACTATTAAACGCTTATATGTACACTGGCGAGTAGAGGGTCCCTCGACCTGGAGACCACGGACGACTTGGGAGCCAAATGTCGATGAGGGGTACCGCAAGTTGGATTCCCAGAGGACCAGTCTCACGGTAGGTGACGCTCAGGATTTCGCCATTCTTGCGATTAATGTTACCACGTGTCCTATCAAAAGAATGGGAATAAGCAATCACAATCTCGCCTTTCTTCCTTCTGCTCTTACATCCATAGATGTTGATCGCACAGACATCTACTCGTCTCTCGCGGCAGGCAGCTCGACATGTCCGATTCGCGAGTTCAGCTGCCAAGGACAAGTTCAAGGTCGTTATCATTGGTGCAGGTAGGTTGCTTCCAGATAATCACTCATGGGATCATCTGAGACATCCAATAGGCGCCGGAGGTTTATCTGTGGCAAATCAAATCTACAACCGTTTTTTGGCAGCAGGCAAACGTTTGAACCATGGTGATATCGTGGTTCTCGATGAGGCCCAGTTCCATCATTACCAAGTAAGACGCGCGGAACTGGCGCTCGTTGTCTAAGCTCACCACTTTACTTTCTCTTCTCTTTCGGCTTAGCCGGGTTGGTAAGCCTATTTCCTTGCCTGCAGTATCCTTCTCTTATTGTTTTAAGGACTCTTGTGGGCGCAGGACTCCGCTCCAAATACGACTTTAGGCGCCCTCTTGCTTCACTATTCCCGCCTCATATCGCACACATCGAAGAGAACGTAGCTACGTTCTCTCCCGCGACGTCGTCTGTAACAACTTCAGCAGGTCGCTCGATAACATATGATGCGCTAGTCATCGCTGCCGGTTTAAAGACCAACTGGGATTCTATTTCAGGCTTGTCTCAGGCGCTTATCGATCCTACTTCCGGCGTATCATCCATTTACTCGTTTGACACATGCGACAAAACTTGGGAAAACATCGATTCTTTGCAATATGGAAATGCGATATTCACGCAACCGGCAGGTGTTATCAAATGTGCTGGAGGTAACGAGACTTCCGAGGAATGATGTGTTCGTTACTAATGTAATTCTTAGCTCCCCAGAAAATAATGTGGATGGCTTGGGATCGATACAGAAAATCTGGCAGGGGCAACGATATCAATGTCACATTCATGACAGGAATGCCAGGAATGTTCAGCGTAAAGAAGTATTCGGAAGCGCTGGACGCTCTACGTCTCAAGAGGGGAGTTCGCGGCGAATTCGGACACAATCTCGTCGCCGTCGATGTGTCAAACCGCAAGGCGACCTTCAGAAAGGCGGATGGCACGACCGTTGATCGTGAATATTCACTTCTACACGTGGCACCTCCTATGGGACCTCTGGATTTCATCAAAAATTCACCAGTGGCTGATGCTGCAGGATGGGTAGAAGTCAATCCTGCGACACTTCAGCATGTAAAGCCCGAATTCAGCAATATCTTTGCTGTGGGGGATTGTTCATCCCTGCCAACTAGCAAGACAGCGGCAGCTATTACGTCACAGGTCCCGGTCCTTACAGAGAATCTGTTCTCTGTGATGGACAGTGGGAGACTTGGAGGGGCTATATATGACGGCTATACGAGTTGCCCAGTAAGTACTGTTGGCTAGGTTGTGTGTCGTTCTGATCTCTGTTGCAGCTTCTCACAGGATACGGTGAACTGATGCTAGCTGAGTTCAAGTATGGGCTAGAGCCGAAAGAGACATTCTCTAGTTTCCTCGGTGACCAGATACAGCCACGAAGGTCAGTCCTCTAATTTTGTTTCATCCTAGTGTGATCTCAACCAGTGGTATCCAGACTTTTCTACCATTTGAAGAGGGTACGTACAGTAGATGTCTGATTAGACTGTCACTGAGTTGCACTCGCGTATTGCAGGACTTATTTCCATGGGCATATTGGAATCTAATGGTAAACCTCACGATTTGTGTTGGCGGCTTCGACTCTAATACATTCAATGGGTCAGATCGGTGGCAAATGGTTCGGACCGTCGGGACCATTCCGACCAAAGTTTGTATCGTAAAAAGAACATTTGTGTCACGAGTCCAGACTTGAATTGTGTACATTGTGTACATCTCCTGTAGGCCCTCCCCTGAAATGTACACATTTATCGTCCTCCGGAAGACTGCTATACGCCTCATCAGGATGTTTCGGACGGAACAGCAAGATCAGATCTAATGGTAATGATGAGTCCCGGTCCGATAGGCGGGACACTATCCTTCCTTGTGGTCTCTGGATGTATTACATAAGTAAGTGATCTTGACACGTGATCGTGGCGTGGAGTGAGTGCGTACATACCGCGCTCTAGCAGCTTCCTCGACTCGACGGTGACCACGATGTCGAGGTCGTTGACCGCAACGCAAATCATCAGCCAGGGAGACTATCTCGACAACGACTTTGATCCGAACACTTTGACTGTTTCTCAGCTATTAGGCGTCCTCACTCACCACCAGATCCGGTACCCTACCCCTTACACCAAAGCGAAACTCGTGCAGTCCTTCCTCGACGAAATCAAACCAAAGGTTGTAAAACTTCGCAAAGAGAGGCTCAAGAGGGAGAATAGCCTTGCTAGTGATGACGGCATTACAGACGGTGTGACTGGTCGACCACTTAATGCAGATATGAAGGTAATCGATTTCTGCCCCTGATGGGTTTGGCTCAACATCCTTCAGGTAGCTAGGCGGTCCTCGCGACGACTTTCCCGCCCACCAGAGGACGACGAACTCTCGCAAAGACCAGAACCTGTAATTCCGATGAATACCTCATTCCCCTTTTCCGTGCTGATACTGGTCTTAGCCAAAGCGTCGTCGTTCTTCCGCCCAGCCAGACTTGGGAAGGATCCCAAGCACGAAAGCTCGTGCCAGGGTGCCTGCTCTTGTGGAAGAAAGCGAACCAGAAGAAGAACCGCCTCGGGAAACCACAAGGAAGAAAGAGGTAAAGATTACTTGCTTTTCTTTCTTATTGAATAATGCTGACGTAGAAGTCCTAGGAACACCCTCAAACACGCCGAATATCAGTACGTTCCATGACTTTATCCTATTGCAGCTCATGAAATCAACCTCGATCCACAGTTGGCAGACGATAGTGGATGGGAAGAGAACAACATTTTCCAGTCTGGTGCTGAATCTTCGCCAACTCGACCATCCCCCGTTCGTAGGACCACTCGCAAAAGCACTTCTCACAAGAAGTCTCGTCATTCTATGTCAGCACCTCCGCAACTCTCACCTCCATCATCTCCAATCAAAGCGCCATTCTTCTCCCCGCCTTCTCAGCGGTCACCACCCCAGTCTAAGTTTGAGCCACAACTCCCACTGGATATCCCACGCCAGCCATCCGTATTGTCGCCACTCGGAAAGAGAACGACATTCCTCCCCCTGAACCATCCCTCTAGCCCATCTTTGGCACCAGAACAATTACCACAATTCCGCAGCCGAGACATGGATTCGGGAGTCACGGATCACGATTCCGACTCTGCAGCGCCGCCGGTGAATGTTCCGGAGGCCGAGCCTGAAGAATCCAAGCTTAACGAGCAAGTGACACCAGCCTATGAGCACGTCTCGAGTGCCGCCATTAACCGTTATCACGAGCCTCGCACGAAACCGAGGTCTTACCTGTTGATGTTCCTGTACGCGATTTGTTTCATTGTCTTTTCAAGCATTGTCGTCAAGTACAAGAGGGAATCTGCATCGATTGGGTTTTGCGATGCGGGATCGAACAGCAGTCGAGCTTTGCAGGAATTCCAGGCTCATATTTCTGCAATAGAACCATGCATTCGAGCGAATCGGACCTTTCTGGATATGCCGTCGGAACTCCTTGATGCCATCACTACCAAAGATGGAACATCGTGTCCACCGCTTTCGTTGATCCCCTTACCACACCCATCAACATGCACACCTTGTCCAGAATATGCATCGTGCAGTCAGCACACGGTAACGTGCAATAGCGGCTATCTACTACGTCCGCACCCCATTCTTGCGTTGTTGTCACCTTTCGGAACCGCCCCGTCAGCTGCTGTCGAAATAGTCTGGAACTTCATTTCTGAGGTGGCCGATGGGTTACCCGGATTGGGCCCTGTGGCATTCTCACCTCATTGTATTGAAGATCCGAAACGAAAGAGGAATATTGGCGCCTTGGGAAAGGCGATCGAAGCCCTTCTTGGCCAGGAACGTGGGAGAAGAGTTTGTGCCGGCGTTGAAGAAGGCCAGCTTACGATACCCGATAGTGAAGAGGGTGAAGCCAGAAAATGGGGTTTGGAAGTAGAAGTCTTGCGAGAGACGATGAAAAAGAAAACGGTATGTCGACTGTCGCTCTCCGATGCGGCGGTAAATTCATTTCTGGTGAAGCAGTCGCACCTTCTCGAAACGTTTGATGACACCTTTAACGAAGCCATGCAGCAACTTGTCGAGTGGGGTAGCGTTGTATTTGGGGAGGATATGTCGTGAGTCCGCGATCACAAATTATCTGATCCCGATCGTCACATCGCCAAATTTGCTTCAGAGGACATCGTTATTTGGCCCACAAGAGTGCCAATTTAACCCTGAGTTGCAAGCTCACTGTGAAACTCCGAGAGGTGTGGTTACGATGGCGAGCGACCACATTCGGTAATAGATGCCGTGTGCTCGTTATTCATTATCAGTGCTGACGCGGCCACCCAGTATTGTTTGCCAGTGCATGCATGTTATATGCCCTCCGACGGTACCGCGCCCAACGCCAAATAGAGAACAAGCGTGTCGCGGAACTAGTTCAAATTGCTCTTGATACGTTGCGTAATCAAGAGCTTGCCCACCATACGGATCCGGTGACGGCACCTCAGCCGTATCTGTCTTCTCTTCAACTTCGCGATCTCATTCTCCAGGAGCAACACTCAATATCCGCCAGGAAGAGGCTGTGGGATCAGGTGGAACGAGTTGTAGAGGGCAACGCGAACGTCAGGGTCAACCTGGAAGAGGTACAAGGTGGTGATGAACACCGCGTGTGGAGATGGGTGGGCACGGCGGGAAGGGGACCAGAGTATCGGAAGAGGGTTCAAAGTGAGACAGAAAAGGGTGATGGCCAAGTTGCATGATCTACTTTCCGGTGCATAAGACGGGTAACCATTTACAGACTGACAAAAACCCCTTGACCCATTCTAGTCGTAGCCAAGTTTATCCATCTGTCGTGCATGGACATATGTTCATGTGTGTTGTTTTATATAGTGAACTTCCACCGGTCGTGGAAAAAGTAATGAAAGTACGCCGTAAGGTGATTCCCTACTCGGAACCTTGGTGGAAGATCCGGTTCCGGGCTTGGAACAATTGTCAAAGGCACTGCCTGTCTCCGCCAATGGGATGGTATACCTCAGGAACAGATTGCAGCCACCAATCAATCACAAGGATGTCTTTTCAAACCGCAGCACAGCGCCACCCACATCGCTACTACAGCTTACGAGGGTCAACCCCAGATAGAGCTCGACGCTCAATCAGCGTGGTCCAGAACATGGCGCATATGGCAACTACGTCGCCGAGCATCCCATGAGATTCCTGTCTTGGACTCATCTCGATCTTGTCCAGTTTGGTTACTACCCCGAATATGACTAGGAATAGGGCAAGCTCATGCCCATCGGAATCCCCGCCTGGATCTTGTCGATGAGCGCCCTTTTCATGAATTGCTCTTCTGCGAGCACGCGGGTCGTCTAAGCGACGGAACGGGGTAGGAGAGACTTGTGACCCATGAGAAAGAATAGCTCTCACCCTCAAAAAACGTTCTAGATCGATGCGCCCAGTGTTGAGAGCCCTATGCAAATGGTAAATGGTATCTTCGATCGCATTGTCTTCTGCGACCAAATTGATTAACCTGAGAGAGAGAACGTCGGTCAGTGGCGACCGAACGAGCATACATGGGAGGAACAATACTTGCTGATTGTGGACTATACTTGTAGAACAAACCAGTTCATCGACTTCGGGGTCGCCCTTGCGGCGCAACTCGGCTAGGTTCCGATCTGCTTGGTCAATGGTGCTCCCCAGCCTTGCTGCGACGTTACGGCAAACGTCTCTCACAGCCTCTAGTCGCGCCATCTCATCACGGATGGCAGGTTCTCCGGCAAGAAGATCCGTTTGCTGGGCACGCAGCCGATCGGCTTCCAATCGAATGAGCTGGGACAAGGAAGAGAACTCTGATCGTATCTTGTCATGAACCTGGGCATGCAATTGGAGCAGTTCTGGATTGGGTGGACGTGGCGGTGCTGTAGCCGGAGGAGGGTGTAGTGTAGGGAATTCATCCTCGAGCAAGTTGGGGGACGGGTAATGTTGAATAACCGGTGGAGGAAGGCCTCGGGGTCGAGGCTGGGTCGGATGGAGGGTGTGCTGAGTGAAAGCCGAGGGAGGAATCAGGGGATGAACGTGGGCTGGCGGAGATTGTGAAGTTGGAAAGGGGATTGTTGTAAGGGCGTCCGGGGGCATTGATGCGCGGTAATTAGGAGTGGTGGGAGAGGAGGAATCTCTAGAGTGTTCGATGGGTGATCGCGAAGTATTTCCGTCGGTGGCATACGAGCCCTGCAGAGCAGGTGTTGATTTCTGATATTGGGGCGGCCTGGCAAGGACACGTGGTTGTTGGGGGAGTGGCGGCGGGGGCCGATTGTAGAGGTCAGTCTAGATAACGGAATATGATTGAGGGTGTATTCTAGGGTTTGAAGTGATATATGCATACTTGTGAATAAGCGAGGGTGGACGCGGATGGGGTGGCGATAAGGCGCGAGGGCAGGGCGGGTGTCATTGATGAGACGGGTTTCGGTGGCAGTGCAGGGGGATCATCGTGGCGGAGGGATTGTGGCTGAGACAGGGAGGGCTGCGGGGCTGGGCTGGGCGACCCGGGCTTAGCGTAAAGAGGGGGTGCACGGGAAAAGTGATCTTGCATTGCTTGCAGTAGAGCTGCGAGATTGCAGGGCTTGATGGGGCCAGATTAGCAAGGAACGGGTCGTAGGGGAGAGGACGGACCTCTGGTTTTCTGATCCAATCGCGGATATAGTCGATCGTACATCGACCGCTGGGATCGACGTGTTTGCTGGGACGGATGAGAAGGACTTGTGTGGGCACGACATAGGAGATGGGTGGGCTGCGAGGGTAGTCCCGAGTGAGCCAGACTGCGATGGGGATGTTGTAGGACGAGGCCTTGAAGGTGATTTGGAGGAGACCGTGGAGACAGAGGAGGAGCTGGGTGCGGCCATCGTCGTAGGCTGCGGATGCGATCAGTAATGAATGAGATGGAAATACAGAAATGAGACGGACTGTACACGTCTGATTTCGGTCGCAGGGCAGGGAATCGGGCGAGAGCAGCCTCGACGTCGAGACAGACCCGATCACGGGTCTCGTACGAGCCCGTCTGTTCACGCAGCCAGCGATCCATACCGTGCACCAGAGACAGAGTTGAATCGGCGACACTTTATTTTCGAATTCCGACTGGGCCGGTCTGGCCCGTGCACGTCGGTACCCCGGCGCTTAGATCTCCCGATTTGTCCCCACCCTCGCACTCCGATTGTGTGGCGTGTACTTTCCATTTCCGCATGGTGTGAACTCTATTTGTGACGGTGATGTGACGTGATCACTGAACAGGTACACGTTTCCCACGAAACACCCGATCGCTATCTCGCATTTCAATTAGCAAAGTACCGAATCAGCGGGTCATGCATGCCATTCCGGATCTTTAGCCTTCGCCTGATTCCTATCGCTTCTCCTGTCTCGGTATATAACCCTCTCCTCCTCCTCCTCCCTCCATTCCCTCGCCCCCCATCCACAATGCGTGCATCCAGGATATCCGCCCTCTACGACACAGAATCACATCTAAAATCCCTCACCCCACAGCGCAAGCACAGGAAGCTCCTCAAAGACGGCTCCAGCGAAGTCTGGCCAGAGGACATCGAGCGCATATTCGTACAAGGCTCGTATCCTCCTCCCCCCTCCCCGCGTCGCTCACACTCCTTCTAGGACTCCGCGAGTACTGGGAGTCTCCGTGGGCAACCTACTCCCGTGGTCGCAGCCGCTGGAGAAACCAGTTTCTCGTCGACTATCTCCACAAGAACGGCGTCGATCGTTCAAAGAAACAGGTCGCAAGCCACATTCAGGTCTTGCGAAACATGTGGAAGGGCGAGCCAGGTACTTGCACTCCTCTTTCTCTGCACTCCCACCTCACACCCCTTGCCAGAATACCATCTCGTCGCAGGTGGCGAGGAGCTCTTCCTCGAAACCACCCTCCTCCCCTCCGTAAAGGCAGAGGACTCTCCCGACGCACATCTCCTCACTCCTGCCGGCCTCTTCGATGATCACTCCCCGGCATCCGATCGCTCTGCAGCCTCGGCTACCTCTCCTTGCCCGCCCCACTCGCTCTGTACCGGATCAAGCCCGACCGTGGCGTCCACGGTCGAACTCGCACTGCCCCACTCACACGGCATCCCCTCCTCCCGAGCCGATGACGACGGTCGTCGCATTCGGTCCCTCTCTGCTCCCGACTCTCACCGCACGGATCCTCGCCGACTCTCTCCTCTCTCCTCCTATTGGACTTGCGACCTCGCTCGGCCTCCGGCAACTCGTTCCCCTCCGAGTGGCCCATACACAGCCATCGATCAATCATTCGACTTCGCTCCACACTACTCTCCCGAGCCCTCACACCAACACAATCTATCCGATTCCCCACTCCTATTCACAGAGTCTTCCCTCTTCTCCGCTGACCCATCCCCCTCTCCCATCGGATTGACAAGGCTTTCCCTATGGGCAGAGGGCATGCCCACCCTATCACTTCCTGTGGACGCGCTCATATCCTCCACACAGCCCTTTGGCCAGCCGTTCCAAGCGGTACTGAGAATCAAGCTACTTCTCCCTCCGATTGACGTACCAGTATTCCCAGCACTACACGGCTTCCAGGGCTCTATTACATGCACCATGCGGCCTTCTGCCACCGTTCGGTGCTCCACTGCCATTTTCGTACGCGGCCAGTGCACCTCGAGAGAGAGCAATATTTGCACTCTGATGAATGCGGACTCGTCCAGAAGCGATCAGCTGGAGAGCGTGACACTACTTCTCCCTGACTCCCCGCTCAGTCGCAGTCGGTGGCTAGACTCCAGTGAGTAATTCGCCACCTACCCCGTTTGCACACTCCTCATGTTCACCACGTGTCCACCATAGCCTCGCCGACTTGCATCGTCCAAAAAATAATCGTAAATGACCAAGTCCTTGCAGTCATCTTTTACGATCTGGATAGAGGGCAGTGTGAAACTATGCCCACCGCAAAACTCGTTGGAATACAAAAATACCACGCTCGCCCGGAAAGGACGCCAAGCCCACAGTCCGCTTATCATACCGACTCCCTTTTGCCCACATACACCCATATGCCCGGGCAATGCATACCCCGCTCCAGCCTCCCTAACCACACGTCTCTATCGTATGCTTTGTCAGCTATCAACGCGGACACCTCACTGTCAGGCACGTCGTCTTACTCGACGGCGTTCATGATGCCTTCTTTGCTTTCATGACAACACATGACCGTCCTCATAACTCGGACATTCATTCATCGCCATCGAACCCTCGCATCATCTTTTTGTTCCATTCTGGATATTGTCTTCCTTGAACCGTTGTTTCTCTACGTTTGGGTCCCTTTGGTACACAATTTAATCTTCGTCTTCGCTGGTCTCCCCTTGTTTTTGGTATCCACCGCTTCAACACGAACTATTGTAGATATTCTGTAACGTCATTGTGGACCCACAGTACTTCTAATCATTGTTACGTCCTGGTATAGCTAGACAGCCTACGGGCTGATTCTCGTATTCGAGAATCATAGTGGCGTTGTTGTAATTGCAACAATTCGAAGAATGATGTTCCGAACGGATAACTAAGTTGGGGGTCGTCTACTTCCGGCAGGTACACGCCATCCGCATGACGATCGTCGGTGGATAGTAACGCTTCCAGTTTCGGCTCCTTCATCACCAGGTTCCCAACAAAATCCAGGGCGCGGAGCGCCACAGCAGGCGGCCAATTCAACGAGGCAATGAGAAGGCGTTTGGCAAAAGCCGCAGATCGCCAGGGCAATGTGTTTCCCGCTGTGCGCGGGGAGAACACAATTGTCAGCGCCCGGAACAACATGTCCGCGATAGTCGGCTGTGGGTTCCTTGAAGTGGGCGACGATTCGTCCATCTGTAGCAGCTCGCTGATCGGGAGTATGAGGGCGTACAGGTGATCAACAAAATCACTGGGGTCGATATTCAGGGCTTCACCTGATGTCAAGACACGTCAATGCCTTTCACAAGGAATTACAAACCGAAAAACACCTTGTCCAGATAACAGTTCAAATGCTGTCACGATGCACAGCAAGCGATGTTGTGTATCCGTGTTCTGGTTCAAACTACGTGATCCCCTGGCGTCCGAGTCCATCTCATCAGACTCTCGCGTCATGAGATTCTTGAGAACTTGCATTAGATCCCTGAAGAAGTCGACGTTGACGAGATGTGCGTATTTAGATATACCCCTCAGGGCTGCCGGCAAAAGGGGCGTCGGGCGAGGGTTTTTCAGTATTCGGAAGTACAACACAAAAAGAAGCTTCAGGGTTTCCGTGTGCTTTACCACGCTAGTCAGGTCATCAAAGAAGAACATCTTTCCGTCACTTACCATCCTAGCCCGCTCTTCTTTGTCCACTTCCGCTTCTGCTTCGCGTACCTCGCGTTCAATCCCCTTCTTTTCCTTGAGAGCTTTCTTGGCTTTCTTGCTCAAGTAGGGTTGCTCCGTCGATCTACCTCTCCCCTTGCGATTCGCCGTTTTCCCCTTGGGGTAAGGTTTGGTCTTGTCTTCTTTGTCGGCCTTGGAGGCTGAAGCTCGCACGCCCAGCTCGCTCTTGAGGCGCAGGTGTGAGAGACATGCGAGGACCTCTGGGTGCACATTGAAATGCCTTTCTTTAATCATACGGTTCAATAATTGCACGGCTTCGAGAGAAGGTACGCCGGTAAGATCGTTTTGGAAGATGCTGATCAGGGTGTTCAGACACAGATCGGATGACTGGGGTTCGATTCAATCTAGGTTCTTAAAATGGATGTGTGTTCAGGAGAGACGTACCTCGTCCCATGTTTTCTTGCTCAGCCGAGCCACAATGCATGCCATAAGGTTTGCCTGAAAGTTGAAATGTGTGACATGTGAGGCAAGAGTGCACATGCATTTAAGGGCGACATCAGCCAAGTCGCTCTTTGCTACACGGATGGTCAAACACGAACACGAGGCGGCGCAAAGTGATGCCTACCTTTGAGTTCGGTTTCGAGAGCGCGGAGATAGGTTTGATACACGAGCACAAGGCCTTGCTCCCATTCACGTGTCCGGGCGACCATCTGACTGACCTTTTCTGCTTTTTCTTTGTCCGTCAGAGTTCGTATCCGATATCCAGGAATGATGTCTTTGAACACCGCGAGCTGCGAAAGGATGGCTAGCTTGCGTATTGCAACATCATTTCTGATTGGTTCCGAACGTGACGGGGTCGTGATTGTCTCGAGGGAAAAGGTACGCAGGCGACGGAGTAAGCCAAGCTAAGATATCGAATGAGACGAGAAAACGGAAAGCATAGATTAGGGATAACGGACACTATTTTCCGGGTCGGCGATTATCTCTTGACAAATGCTGGCAATTTGGTCCTTTGCTCCCTGAATTCTAGCTTTGCGTGAGCTGTTCCCAATCACGTCTGCGACAGCGAGTCGGCCGAAGCGAGCACCGGTCGTTATGTCCTCCACTGTTGAAGGTACTGCTGGCAGCGACTGGGATCTGAGAGAGCCCTCCGTATCTTTGTCGTTGGTATCCGGAGCTTGTACGACGGTCACCTTTTCTGAAGCTTGAATTCGACCGTCAGAAAGTTTGATTGGAAGGCCAGGTATGTTTCGACGCGTCTCTGGTTCTGACATTCTATGCAGTCGCGGGACAAGCTCGTACGGCATCTCGGTGTCCGAGTCCAGCTCGGCTGGAGATGGGGGTTGTTCTTCGGAGTCTACTTGGTCGGACATGGCATGGTTTGATTGTGTCTCTACGTCAGAGCCCCCCATGTCGGTATCCCAAGATTCTGAGTCCCCATCATCGGAATCAACGCAAGGGAGATCGTCGACTCTGGGCTTGCGGATGGGCTTATGAAGTTGGTGGAGGCGTTCAGTCTCCTTTTTACTCCTGAATGCATCGTTATTGGTGCCAGACGCAGTCCAAGGGACGCGAAATACCTTGCTATGCCTTGATGATCCAGCGCGGCAAGGAAGTCGATAGAGTTGCCAAACTCGTCTAGTAAAGCTTCATCGTGTTCAGAGAGATCGTCTTGGGCATCATGGTCGGGAGCGGCGCCAGGGATCGCGATGTACTCTCTTTCATAAGCTTTCCCCTTTGCCTGGTCGGACTTTGGGAGACCACGCTTGGACGACCGACCTGGTGTTACCTTTTGCTTTTTCGCTGTACGCTGTACGACAGGCGGTGAATGACGATCGCTGGATGAGTACGAATATTTACCGGTGGGGCTGCTGGTGCAACTCTTTTCTTTGATTTTACCATCGACAAAGTGGAGGGTGTGAAAGAGGAAGGTATTTCCCATCTGCACCCCACACTTGCCTTCGACCGCTGCAATGGACCATAGACCAGGAACTCCACCTCCCGTCCATCATGTTCTGCGTCCACATCACATCGACCTCATCGCCATATTCCTTCTCGTCTTTAAAGAGTTTCGAGACAATCTTCCACCCAACTTTTTGTTGTTCACATATCGCTTCTTGCTGTTTGAAGTCTCCGAGGTTGTACAACCGAGAACCCACCAAGAGATTCTCTCGACACTACGATCCGCACCAGACACCGAGTTTCCCAATGTCCGGAACCTCCTTATGGCGTTCGACGCAGTGGTAAGACCAAGCTACCCCGTGCCGTCATTATCTGATCAAGAGTCCGCAAGCCAACTCAACTCACGAGCGCAGATCAGTTGACCAACTTTTTTCACAGTTCGTCGCGTACACAGACCAAGCTACACGAATGATCTAGCTATCTTCTAGGTACTCCCGCAATATTCGTGGAAAGAGCCGACGACGAGGTATAGACATGACTTGGCTCTTTTTCGATATCACTGAGAATCGTTTGCTATTAGCCCAATGTTCTGGTACGCGTGTCAAGTTCTCTTTACAGCGTCCTTTGGTTCAAATGGGTCAGCCAGGCCCGCCGCTCAATCTTTGGCTACTTTTGTCGGCGCTGTTTCGTCAGCTTCATCAAGCTTTCGTTTTATGGAGTCATTCAATTACAACGAGACTACCAAGCTTGGTGTGCAGGAGACCCTCAGGCTGGGTACAGTCCTGTGGGAAAAGATCCTCTCACAGGTGACATCTGGATCTTTAAAACCAGTGCCGATTTGAAATCGTCCGCTCGCTCAGAACCATGGGAACTGTAGGAATCCGTGCTAGATGGTTCCTTTCGGCGACATTAATATCTTTTCAGCTGGGAGAAAGGTCTTGCGACTGGCGATGATGTCATTGGGCCCGAAAATTTACGAAGGTATTTTGAACAACGTTTCCACGATCATAACGATTCGTGCGTACCGGTTCCCACCCGCATCATCTCACAACTGTAATCTATCCGTAGAGGAATACGGCAACATGCACTCTTCAACCTCGTACGTATGCACTATGTGCGCAAGGAATATCCCGCAGCTCGCGAGGTTTGTGATTGTATCGAGAAACTTTTTTTTTTTCCGATTGAACATGAAGCTCAGCTTCTACAAGAGGCGATTGCTGTTGCAAGGGCTAGCGGAGATCGTGTCACATTACAGCACTGCATCAGGTTGGTTCGGTTGGCTCCATGGTATTAATCACTTAAGTGGTCTGAAAAACAGCATGCTGCATCGATTGCCTCCAGATTTATCTGCAAATGAAATGCCTCAATTAAATGAAATTCAGCCAGACTTGCATCCTTCCGAGGTCCTCTTTGATGTTGCCAAGCTCTTGCAGCCGCAGACTGTACGATCTCTGCGCACCTTAAACAATGCGTTGGCTGATCAACCGATCGATGTCGGTTACAGGGCCAGCCTTTGACACTCTGTTTTGAGAAACTTGCACAGGCCATCGGACTATACGATCGCTGGGTTGACCTCAAGAAAGCGGCATCATGTGAACGAGAGTTACTTGGACAACATGCCATGCAAGGTGTCTTATGGAGCACGTTAGGTGTGTCTTGTTGAACAGCCATTATTTTACCGGCTTTGCTAGACAATTACCCAGGATGTTATGATCTTGCGGCAGTGGAGGAATCGTTCGTCTTGGCATTCGCCAGAACCGGAGACAGTGATCCTAATCATCTCAATGTCGCGCTTAATCGGGCTTACAGGGTCAGTTGGGTCCATGGGATAATGCCACACTGGCCCTAATTATCCTATTTCATGGGTTCTGGAACAGCTGGCCAGGGCTGGATCATATCAAATTGCATTGGCGCTGCTCCTTCATACAGAAACATGGCAGGGTCTTTCACTCGACCAATATCAGGAGTGGGCAATCGTGATCTGGCACATATTGGCTTTGAGGGGCAGCCGGAGGTGAGTGGGTCCTTGATTTTGAAACTGCCCCATCAATCATGCACGTCCAACAGGTGTCAGCGCAGGTTCTTCCGTGACTTTTTATTGCCCCGCCAACCGACGTCTTCGACATTTATTTCTAAGGAATATTTCTTTGACGACAGCGTAACTCAACTTCCCCCTATCAGTAGTGAATTACACCAGGTGATGCATGCCCGTGTATGCGACGACTATCTGGGCGTGGAAGTGTTATTTATTTTCATTTCATCGACAGCGACAGGGACAGGCCGTGACAGCAATTCAACCACTGCTCCAATCGCTGTGGCATGCAGAATTTCAAGGTAGATTCCCGCTGTACAGAGTTGGAACCATTCTTCTCGCGGACATTGGCCTCGAGTTTGGGATGACCAAGCACTGTCGACGCCTGCTGGAAGGGATACTACCCCAAGTGAGATGCGGGTCATCTTTCAATTACGGACCAGATGCATCTGACCGCGCGACAGGTCTTGACTGGTCATGAGTTGGAACACCGTGCATTTGCGTGCCACACGTTGGCGAGATGTATCATCGCCTCTTCAGATTCAAAAGGTAAGGGTACATTCGACTCCCGACGACAGCTTTGGTGGAGCATTTACTGGTCCATAGAAGCAGGACTCCGGGAAGCATTGCCACACCTCCTTATGGCAGAAGCGGATTACACGACGCTCTCGATGTTTGAAGCAACGTCAGACGTCCAATGGTTGCTGATGGTGGTGTTCCACAACCTTGGTATGAAGGTGGAGGAAGAAGCTATCCTTGAGCGGTATACCAATACCATCTTGACGATGCGGAGCTCCGAGGAGTGTACTCTGGATGAGGAGGCACAGCAGGTCTGGGATCTTGTCACGAACGTCGGTCTGTCTCTAGTTGCGCAGTAGTGATTTGGGTCACGTGCTGTTTTATTTCGATTACATAATCACGCGTCTGGTGTCGACGGTTCGCACTGGAGGCCGTAAGGAGTGTTGAACTCTTTACTTTCAACTTGCAACAAAAGTCTTGCCTCGGGCATGGACGGGCCTCCTCCTCAGGAAGAAGACTTTTCATCACTGCCAATCTCCGAAAGGCTCGCCCACAAAAACTGGAAAGCTCGTGTAAATGGCTATGAGTCCCTCGTCAAGATCTTCCAGACAACTGCGTCTGATTCAGACCCAGCGTTCAAGCCATACATATCGAGTCCCGATCTCCTCAAGAAGATAGCAACCGATTCGAACGTAGTGGCACAAGAGAAGGGTGTAGAATGTCTCGTTGCATTGGTCAAGTTCGCAGGCGAGACCGCTGCCAAAACCAGAGACGCGGTGGTACCAGCTTTGGTTGACAAGTGTCTTGGTTCTGCCAGGACGGGGACAAAGAATCAAGCGATAGAACTTATTTTGCAATACGTCGAGGTCGGGAACTCTGGCGCCGGGGTGGTGGTGCGTTCGATCGACTCTCGGTCAGTCACGATTGGAATAATCATTTTGAACATGTTCACCTCCTGGTAGGCGGATATCATCCCTGGTCTCGCAGCGAAGCAACCAAAGACAGTTGCAGCTAGTGTTTTTGCGCTCAAGGAGGTCCTTCGGTAAGAAATAACAGGTGCCATTTCGTCATGCGTCAACCACTCAACTGCCTACAGTGCGTTTGGGACGCAGGTGACGCCGCCCGCCCCAGTCTTAAAGGCGCTACCCAAGATTTTTGCACATGCAGACAAGAACGTCCGCGCTGAGGGCACGCAACTTACTCATACGTTATATCAGTATATTGGACCAGCTATCGACCCATGGTTAGCCGAGCTCAAGCCTGTGCAGGTCAAAGAGCTGCAAGAGACATTTGAAGGCATGGAGAAGGAGGGAAAAGGGAAAGGGACGCTCAAGGCCGAACGATTGACAAGGGAACATCAACGGGAAGCTGAAGCTCGTGCAGATGCTACCGTAGATGGCAATGACGCGGATGCCGGGGCAGCCGAGGGTAAGCACTCCAGCTTGGATTTGGTCAGCCACTCGATCTGTTTCAGCAGAACTGGATCTTCCTGATCCTCGCAGCCTCGCAGAACCTGTCGACATCGTGGCCAAATTCCCATCAAATTTACAGGCCAATCTCACGTCCTCGAAATGGAAGGAGCGAAAAGAAAAACTGGATGATCTGCTCGCCCTCGTCAATGCCACCCCTCGGATCCAGGATGCGCCAGAACTAGCCGAGCTTGCAAAGTCTTTGGCCACTTGTATACATAAAGATGCGAACATTAACTGTGTTATAACGGCCGCCAATGTCATGGAGGGACTTGCCAAGGGAATGATGACACCGTTCGGAAGACTAAGGGAGGCCGTAGTTCCCCCCATGCTGGAACGCTTGAAGGAGAGAAAGGCCAATGTCACAGATGCTATAGGCGCTGCTCTGGATGCCGTTTTCATGACAGTGAGCATTCCAGGTGTTTTCTAGTCGATATTCCTCCGTAATTGTGAATCTGCAGACGTCTTTGCCGAACATAATACCTGACTTGCTCCCAGCGCTAGGCAACAAAAATCCTCAAGTTAAGGAAGGAACTCTGAAGTTCCTTGCACGGTGTCTTGCAACTTCGACAAGTCCTGTGCTACCGGGCCAACTCAAATCACTCACAGATCCGCTCGCTGTCCTTCTTGAAGACAGCTTTGAAAGTGCTCGCAATGAGGCTGCTGCATGTTTGGGTACCTTGATGAGGATGGTTGGGGAACGACCGCTTAATGCTCTCATGGATGGGTTGGCGGACGTGCGAAAAGCTAAGGTCAAGGAAGCCTACGACAAGGCTACTGTGAGGTGCAAGGCTGGCTCTGGAGGGCCACCCAAGCCGCCACCAGCTGCAAAACAGCCGCCCAAGAAAAAACCTTCTGTAAAGTCACCAGCAGAGGCAACTTCCGAACCATCAAAACCACCACCTGCCGCCGAGAATGTACTCCTACAGGAGGAACCCCCCAAAAAGCCTGCAGGGAAGCTACCTGCAAGACTTCTGGTTCGTGTTTATGGTGCCGAGATTACTCGACGCTGACAAAGTCCCGTATTTCAGGCAAAGAAAGGAGCACAGGCTGATGATGATGCGTCCGCTGATGGGACTCCGAAGACTAGCGCTTCTGCAGCTGCGGTGAAGAAAATACTCCCTCCTGCGGTTGCCAAAGGTGCAAAGCCCCCTCCACCAGCCGCACCAAGTGCTCTTGATACATTCAAATACAAGCACACTCCGGAGGATGCCGAAGCACTTGCTGTTAACCTCTTACCTAGCTCTGTGATGGGGGGGCTGGGAGACGCGAATTGGAAAGCAAGGCTTGCGGCGTGTGAAGAGATAACTACTTGGCTCGAAGGGGTAGTGCAAGACGTAGACGCAGAGGTCGTCGTGAGGGCAATTGCAAAGAAGGGATGGAATGAAAAGAATTTTCAAGTACGTCACGCTTTCGCACCTAGGTTGATGGTGAGGCACTGAACAATTACTTTATCAAGGTTTCGGCCAAATTATACAGTATTCTGAATATCCTTGCTGAGCGGTGTCCGTCCTTTGGGAGATCATGCGTGGCGTTATCCACTGGACATTTGAGTGAAAAACTTGGTGACGCAAAGTTGAAGAAGCCCGCAGGGGACGCACTCACACTCTTTGCCGAGAAGACTTCCTTGCAGTTTGTACTTAATCAAGGTACGATTTACTATCTGTCAAATGCGGTTACCGAACGCTTAGACAGGATAATCTAGCATATGAGCCTTTAGGGAAACAGAAAGCTCCCAAGGTTCTCGCCGATGCGTTGACTTGGGTGGATTCAGCGGTCCTCGAGTTTGGGATTGCTGGACTCTCGCTTCGCAACCTGATCGAATTCCTCAAAACTGCTCTGAAGAATTCCAATGCTGCTGTACGTACCAGCGCAACCAAGACCCTTGTTACTGTGAAACTTTTCGCAGGCGCAGGTACGTCCTAGCTTTCGTATCTACGCCATCAAACCTCATAGATCATACATAGGAATTAAGGATTTTTTGGAGGATATCAATCCACAACTTCTAGGGACCATCCAGAACGAGTTTGATAAGGTTGAAGGCTCTCCAGCCCCACAGCCGAGCCGGACATCTGCCGATGCTGCTTCGATAGGTCCGGCATCTGCCGTAGGCAAAGGCGCCGTTGATCCATTGGAGGACCTTTTCCCCAGAGTCGAAATTGATGGTTTACTCAAGGGCACAACCATTCTCGCTGACGCAAAGAACGATGCGTGGAAGACCAAGAAAGAAGCATTGGAAACATTACAGGCCGTTCTGGATCAAGGTGCTAATAAGCGACTGAAACCAACAATGGGCGAAATTGCACAAGTGTTGAAGGCCCGGGTAGCTGACACCAACAAAGCGGTTCAATCTCTCGCTCTCGATATCGTCGCACGCATTGCCACGGGTATGGGAAAGCCTTTCGACAAGTATACAAAGTTATTCGTCGTCCCAGTGGCGACTGTGCTTTCCGACCAGAAAGCACCGATTAGAGCAGCTGCCATCCAAACTTTGACAGCGATGGCAAATGCTTGTGAAGGCATAGATTCGATGGTCCACTTCCTTGGTACTGCACTTGAAGCGACAAATCCTACCCAGCGAGCATCACTCTTGGGATGGATTTCTGATCATCTCAAGGAGCATCCCCCTTCATCTTCGCTCGACCTGAGTAACTTGGCTGGCACGACAGTTGCTTCCTTGGATGACCGCAACGCAGATGTCAGGAAAGGCGCTCAAGCACTCCTTCCGCCCCTGGTCACGTTCGTTGGTTTCGACAAGGTCATGGCACATACGAGTGCCCTCAAGCCAGCATCCCGTAAAACTGCTGTCCCGCTTATTCAAGCTGCCAAAGAGTCGGCGTTGCCTCCAGCTTCTGTACCACCAGTCAAACCAGCTTCGAAGGCTCCAGTCAGTACTGCTACTCCTACACGCTCCCCAACCCCGCCACCCTCTCCATCGCCTGCAGCTCCTATATCGTCTGGAGTTCCGAATAAAACCAGTGGTGTCAGGAGGAAGTTGCCACAGGGTACAGTCAGACCTGAATCACGAGAGGAGTCCGTAGAAGAACCTGCTACTAAAGTTCCGGGGAAATTTGGACTGAAACGACCAGGCGTTGTTGCTCCTGCCATAAAACGCACTACTTCAACTACATTAACATCCCTTCCTTTCTCCAGCATGAACATGGAAGCGAAGCGTACGAGGTTGACGAAGGACCTTCAGAAATGGATCAATGAGGCCGGACCAACGCGCAAGGATCTCGCAGACCTATTACAGCATCAAATGGAGCCTCACGTATCTAAAGAATTAGTTGCCCAGCTCTTCAGCCATGATCACAACGCGGTCAATGACCATATTACTGGACTCTCCACTATGCAAGAGTTTTTCTTGGCTGCCGCGTCAGGAGACGATAAATACGGAGTTCCCGTCGATGACATGCGTGCAGTTGGCCTGGCATGCTCCGACCTCGCGTTGAAATACGTTTCCATCAAGGCTCATGAACCGCAATCAAATCTCGCCTCGAAATGTCTGGATGTTATAGAAGCGCTTATATCCTTCTTGCGCGGGGTCGATGCTCAGATTGAGGATTCAGAAGCAATGTGTTTCGTCCCGACATTTATCTACAAGGTAAGCAGTTGTCAAAGTATGCGATTGTTTGAATGTCCTCGAGTTTTATATCCCCAGCTTGGTGATGCGCGCGAGCCTGTGCGGGTGCGGGTTCAGAACATCGTACAATCCTTGCCGAAAGTCTATGCATACAGTCGGGTTTTCGACCTGTTGCTTGAACATGGCCTAAAAGCGAAGGTAGCGAAAACAAGGCAAGGCGCGCTGGACGAACTGGCGAACTTACTAAAGCGTAACGGAATGGGCACATGCAATCAGCCCAGCAAAGCGTTCCCCATCGTCGGATCGATGATTGCTGACAAAGACTCTGCTGTCCGCAAGTCAGCATTGTCCATCCTCAGGTATGTCGGCCACCAACATAAGATGGGATATCATTCAACACGTCATCTACAGTGAGGCTTATGTACTCGTCGGCGAGAGGGTATGGACCTTAGTTGGACCCCTTCCTCCCAAAGACAAAACACAACTTGAGGAACGCCTTCGGCGGGTTGCAGGTCCAAGCAGTCCCGCCAAGCCGGAACACCAAACTCCCGCACCACCCTCGCAGGTGGCCCGGCTGGCAAACGCTGGTTTGCGACCGGAATCACCGTCTGTTGGGAGAGTGGGTGGAATACCCCGTCCCACAAGTCCTGCCGCCTCCACGATATCTCGCATTGCACGGCCTGGATCTCCTAGCCGGTCATTGCGACCTGTTTCCCCCGCACCAGGTCAACTATCTTCTCCACCTCGCGTAGGTTCCAAGCTACCCAATCCCTCTGGTCTTTCCGCGCCATACGCAACAGGCGTTTCCGGGATTCCGTCAGTTACGTCGGCCTCCGGCTTGCGACCTAAAAGCATGCTTCCCTCTCGTCTGGCACAGCCCCGTTCTGTGACCCGCCCTTCTGTTCTCGCATCATCTAGCAACGCTACAATCCGACCAGCTGAGGAACCATCTGAATTGCCATATGTGGCCCGGCCAAATGGAACTCAAACGACAGAAACTCCTGTCCTTCCACCTAGTGATACCATCGACACTTTGGTGGACTCGGCTCCTTATGAGGATTCCCCTGTCAATATCGCGAATGATATCACGATAACGATCTCAAGTATCCTCAGTAGCGACGCGTCACGCAGCGTTGACGCACTCAAGAAGATACAGAAGATATTTATGACAAAGCCTGAGGATGGACACACTTCATCGGAATACAGAGACCTTGCAGAGCATACCGAAGGTCTTATCGAGACGATCACATTGCAAATGGCCCATGTTTTTGAGAAACCAGAGGAATTGCTACTGGACGAGAATTTCCGGCTTGCCAAACACCTCATACAAACTCTCAATACCTTTTGCGACCATACATTCCTGGCGGAGTCATTGACTGTGGAAATCCTTACACCATTACTCGAAGAACTCACGCTACGCCTCCTAGAGACAGACGAAAGTAACGTTACCAAGGTCAAGGATTTGTCACGATTCATCAACATGATTATCTTGCGCCTATTTGCGACAGGTCGAAAAATGTCAATCTTTCGGTCAGTCCGCATTTCGCCTTCAATTTGTCTAATTTGTGTTAAAAGCATTCAAAGTTCCTTGTTTGCTCTCCTATTACAAATCGTCAAGCCCTTCCCTGCTAACGGCACCCTAGCCGAGTCGAAAGAATCACGGGTTGCTGAACTTGTCCTCAAATGCGTGTGGAAGCTTGCGCGGAATATTCCTCAGGATCTCAAGGACCAAAAGTTGGATCCAGTCGAACTCCTACCTGCTGTGGAGCATTTTCTGCAATCTGTTCCCCCCAATGAATGGCGAGCCAGGGCGACCAATAAGGTCCCTTGTGGAGACATGCCGCTGAGGACCATCAAAGTCATCATTCAGCATGTCGTTGGTCCGTGTGACATTTGATATTATCGCACTATTGTGGTTTCCTAACCCAGCACACAGCTCACTACGGAGATGAATCCTACGATATTCTTTCTGCTTCGTTTGATGATCCGTCCGCCACCATCGTGTACCCCTACGTGTACCGTATCCTAAACTCAGCTTCAAAAGCCGCGGACCCCCCAACAAGGGCAAGTGGGAGTCCACAGGATCCTATCAGTCGGCCATATTCTGCTGCTTCTAGTCGACCCCTTTCTCCGACGGGATCGACCTCCGCTAACAATCGCCGCTCCTCACCCAGCCATCGGACTAGTCCGAGCATATCTTCGCACAATGGCTTTTCACCCCCTGTGGAAGAACCAGACCCAGATGCCCAGCTTATTACCATCATCAATCACATCTCTAGCGAGACGACTGGTGCGATGCACAAGGAGGGCATTACAGAACTGCACCATTTCTTGAAGAATTATCCGCATAAACGACCCAAGGTAGAGAAGCTTCTCGAGACGACCGGGCCTGCATTCCGGAAATATATCAACCGTGCACTAGCTAGTCGGGCTGCAGAAGACCTAGAGAGGACGGTGGCTGTTTCAAGTACCCTATCCAGTACGCCATATTCCGTGTACGCTGACTGCTATGCTCATGGCTTTTGGCAGAGCTCGAAGCTAATGGGAACGAGGCAAACCCAGGCTCACCTGTGACGCGGGAAAATGGGAGTGCTCCACGGTCGCCGTTGCATGCATCGGATCCTCCTGGAGAGGACAGGCTTCACAAGTTACATGACATTTTCCAGTATAAGCGGGCAAGCGTGACGAGTAATGGCTCCTCTGCCAGCGCACCGAGGCCGCGTGCATCGGTTGAATGAATGAATGTTTTCCTCCGTTATATCTTACACCTTTATCTCGCGCTCACATGTTGTACAATATGCACTTCACAAAGCAGAATATCGTAGTACAAATAATATGGATAACTCTTGTGAAAGTATGGGGATGTTGGGGAATTTGTCCGTGTTGACATACCGACGCTCACGTAGCAACTTGACGATCCGTATACATGTGTGACTCTCCTTGATGACAGACTTGCACCATCACCAAACATGCCGACAGTAACTTATGAAGCCGCTCTCATATTCTGGAGGATAATTACCCAGATATTCTTCAGAGAGATACGCCCCCGCGGTGCTTTCAACATCCCTCGTGATGGCCCAGTCATCTTTGTCGGCGCACCCCATCATAATCAAGTATGTTATGGCTCATTCCGTCTGTGGTTTCGCATGCAGACCATCACCACAGTTCCTCGATCCTCTCCTCATGAGCCTCGAAGTATTCAGGGAAACTCGTCGTCAAGTTGCATTCTTAACAGCTGCGAAGAGCATAAAGCGCAAGGCTGTCGGTTTCTTCATTCGCCAAATGGATAGTAGTATGTCATGTACCTCGTATCCTTTCAGGCCTTTGGTAGACTCAATCCTTGCAAAGTACCTGTAGCTCGGGCAGCTGATGAAGCTAAGCCTGGAACCGGCCTCGTCTCCTTGTCCCCGGACGATCCGTGTCTTGTCATCGGGGAGGGAACACGTTTCAAGTCCGAGTTTACTCCAAAGATGCAGATTATGTTGCCAAAATCTGTCAACTCAGTCGTGGCCGAAGTAGTGGAAATCATCTCGGACACAGAACTCAGAATTAAGAAAGAGTTTGGCGGTGAGACGGGAAAAAGAACAGCACGCATCAGAGAGAAGCTGGCGGAAGTCAAGGCAGAGGGAAAGAGCGGGTTGTCATTCAAGTCGCTTCCCTTTATCGACCAGCAGGAAATGTACCGTGGAGTCTACCAAAGGCTGAAAGAAGGGGGCTGTATCGGAATCTTTCCTGAAGGTCAATCGCGTCGATTCATCACACTGCTACACACAACTGACACGAGTTTAGGTGGAAGTCACGACCGCACTGATTTACTTCCCCTCAAAGCTGGTGTCTCCATCATGGCTCTCGGAGCGATGGCCAACGATCCAAATGTCAAAGTCAAGATTGTGCCAGTCGGTCTTTCTTACTTCCATGCCCATCGTTTCCGTTCCCGCGCTGTCGTTGAATTCGGAACCGCACTGGACGTGCCAGGGGAGCTGGTTGAGATGTTCAAGGAGGGTGGCAGTCGCAAACGTGAGGCAGTTGCCAAATTCCTCGACCTGATTTACGATGGTCTCAAGACTGTGACCATCAGAGCCCCCGACTTTGACACCCTCATGGTATGGTTCTTCACTTCTGCATCACCTCTCCTGTTGAGATACATCCCCAGCTTATACAAGCTGTTCGCCGACTTTACAAGACTCCTGGTCAACATCTTACGCTGGGTCAAGTAGTTGAGCTGAATCGACGCTTCCTCGAGGGTTATATACATTTCAAGGATGTACCGCGCGTACAGAAACTCAGGAGCGACGTATTGAAGTATAATCGTTTGTTACGAGACCTAGGTCTCCGTGATCACCAGGTACTTTCTACTCCCTTCGTTTCGAGTAACTTTTATTAAATATTGTAATACCCTCAGGTGCCGCGCGCCAAGAAGGCAAGCTGGAAAACTCTTGGACTCCTTCTCTATCGTCTTGCCTTGTTGATGGTCTGGAGCGCATTGGCACTGCCTGGTGTAATTCTGAATGGCCCGATGTTCATTGTTGCTTCTGTCGTGTCAAAAGAGAAAGCGAAAGGTGAGCAGAATGACCGGATGTTGACGTCCTGACTTAAACTCAGTTGTGTTGATGCAGATGCGCTTGCTGCCTCTGTCGTCAAGGTTGCCGGCCGGGACGTCCTCGCAACTTGGAAGATCTTAATCTCCTTGGGTGTTGCTCCTGTTCTGTACACATTCTATGCAATCCTAGCAACTGTTGTCGCTGTGAAAGCCAATTTTTCTTCGTCACTGCAGTTGTGGACGCCGTTCCTCGTCATTTCTGCCCTTCCTTTCATGAACTACGCTGCCCTCAAGTTTGGCGAAGCTGGAATGGATGTCTTCAAGTAAGTAAACCCTGACTTTGGACCTGCCAAAATTTATTGAAACATGCTTGAGATCTCTTCGACCTCTTATCGTTGCCCTTATTCCGGGACAGCAACGAGACCTTGATTACTTGAAAGCCATGAGGTTGCGTCTTTCAAATGAAGTGGCTGATGTGATCAACGAATTTGGTCCGAAGCTATTTGACGATTTCGATCAGGTAAACTTTTACTAGTAATGCCGCTCCGTGTCTGATCGATTACCATGGACAGTTCCGCATTTTGGTGCCAGCAAGCGCTCCGCCGTCCACTGACCCAGGGGTTTGGCGAAGAAAAAGCAGCGTGGGACAAGTGGATGCGCAAGGGAATTTGCTTATCCATCCTATGGTAAGCATCATCACTACCTGCTCGGGATTGATTCAATGGCGACGTCTGGTAGACGTGGATTGACGAACGCTTGTTTGGTTGGAGTCGCACCGCTAAACGCGGCACTAGCGCATGGGGTGGGAATACGCCTAGTCATGACCTCAGCAGGCCAGGAACACCCGCGCCCGATGAGTCTGATGAGGAGGACCATGGTGATTACGATCATGTGATCAGTTATCTTCCTGCCTACGAGGATGCAGCCCGAGGCAAGACCCGTAGTCGACAGGGCTCTTATGCCGACCTTCAGCGGCTTCGCATGACGAGCGCCCACCAGCCTGCTTCATCGAGTGCCTCCTCAGGCGTACAGGCGTCAGATAGCCATTCTTTGCATATGCATCGTCGACAGCGCAAACATAGCCTTTCCGATCTTGTACCTGTAGAACGCATAGCGACCGTCGACAGGCAGGAGACTTTCCCAAATGCAACGGCAGGGCTGAACGAGGAGCTCAATAGGCAGGATCGCACCTGAACATTCTGTTATGGTTATGCATTGTGTTCTTTATCAACTGTATGATTTGTTCATATATACATTGTGGGATCCATCCATAGACGAGGAGTGGAAGTGACACCAGGTCTTGCTTCCAGTGAAGAGAACGAATGCGATGTGCCCCTTGCATCAGGCTGGCAGACCTTGGATTTGGATGTAGGCATTGTCCTGGAGACTTGCCTTGGAGAACTCCATGCCACATTCGGGATTGGTGCATCTTACGGTTTCCATTCTTAACATGGGTCAAATGCCCACTGTTTGAAAAAGCGCTTACTTGAGATGTCCGGACGCTTCGTTGAAGAACTGCGCATGGCACGTATCGGTTTCTGACGATTGCACTCCTCAAATGCATAGACTCACTTGTATTTGCGTGCATCCGCCTTGCTTTGCTTTGAAAGTGCCCAGCGCTTCGCCGCCCAAATCCATGCACCTGATCTCTCTCTTTGTACCGGTCAGCCAACCTGGGTGCCTAACCTACCGTTCGGGCAGAGTCGACACATACCGTCCGACTAGGATACGTATCAGTCGCGCTGATGAGGAGAAAATGACTGTAAAAAAACAGGCAGGGTTTGGACTAGAGACGCCCACTAACGGGATGTGCTTCGTGATCACATAGATGGGTTTCCCCCGAGAAGCGCCACACTTTTCAACGAGGAGATAAGGCTCAGGATCGGACATGTGTGGGGCTTCGAAACCGCTGCAGGGATGTGTCGAGGAAAAGATGATGTGCGGAAGCAAAAGAGATGCGCAATCGGGTAACGTGTCTAAACTCCCAGTTCTATTTACCAAGAACATTGTCAGCGGCCAACGATGCCCTAGCGTAAACAGGGTGGCGAGAAACGGATAAGAAATATGTACACATAAAGGATTGGTGGTTATGCGTTGATGTGCCTTGCTAATCGCTGAGAAGAATCTGAAGCGGAGTGGATGGAATTTGACGGGAGAAGCATGAACCACCGCATTGTATTCGCATGTAGGGTACGTTGTATGTGACCGGACTTTATAGAACAAAGTCCTTCCCTGCCGTCAGCACCTCCACCCCAGCTTCGGTTACGCTAAAGTGGGCGATGAGTGGAAGCTTTGAGCCAGGGGAAGGGTCACGTACAGCAAGGTTTCCTCAAACTGTGCACTCCTTTTGCCATCAATGGTAGTTGCGGTCCAGGAGTCATCCCAGTGTTGCGTGTCCCAATTGGTACCCAGATTTATCATCTGTGGATGGACTTGAGTAAATTGTAACGGCTTCCGTGCGGAGAACGGCTCACTGGCTCAATGGTAAAACACTAATGAGTGTATAGTCAACCATGAAGCAACTTTGGAACCGCATATGGGCAGACTGCTCACCATTCCAGGTTTCATGGTCCCGATAGCTTTGTTTTTGGCATAATGAGGGATATTGGGGGTGGGGTGGAACAGGTTGTTTATTCCGTGACCAGTGTAGTTACGGACTACTGCACAGTTACTTGCTTTTGCAATCGGTTCACTGCTCCAACTTAGCAACAATTGAAAAACATGC
>JBBPJP010000076.1:0-65337 GCA_038088775.1 Boletus barrowsii | reverse complement strand
TCACAGTCATGCTATTGCAGCTATTCTGACAACATTCATTTAGCTGTAATATTTTTATGTTTGGACTTTTAGGATGTTCATGGCCACTGAGTAGTATATATAACATGTTTTATATGTACATTTTGTCAGACGAAGTTCAATCAGTACTGTTTGTATTCAGGGCGAGCAGCACGAGCCCGAGGACCCACTTGAGTTCGGCTGAGCCGGGCATGGTCGAGAGTCAACTACGGCCGGCTACTTAAGCCGCACCAAGCTGGGAACGTCACTCAGCTCGGCTATCAAAGTGGAGTTATGGCACGAGCTGGGTGGAGCTGAAGTCGGCTAGGCGATAGCTGAGTCGCAGCAACACTAAGCATTCCCCAGCATTGTAATAGAGCGCCTCTTTCACAACATGCGAAAAAAGGGTATACCACCAGAGTATACTGATTGGTATCTCTGCCGGCTCAATGAGCGGCGGACAGTACTCAAATTCGATGACTTTACCTCCTCCTCTTTTCAGATACCCATCGGGCTCGACCAAGGATGCCCCCTGTCACCCATTGCTTTCCTCTTCTATAACGCTGACCTTATTGGTCTTGTCGACAGCAGGAAGGATAGGATGGGACTAGGATTTATTGATGATACCACATTTGTGGCGAGGGAATGCACATATGACGAGGCGAACGAGAAGCTGAGGGAAATTATGGAAGGAAAAGGGAGTGCTCTGCAATGGGGAAGGGAACACTTCGCAGACTTCGAACTTGACAAGACGGTGCTGCTTTGCATCTCATGGAGGCAGGATCCGGACCCTCTACGGAAGGGAAAGTCAATTCCAGTCCCCCGCCCGTCCATAACCATCCAAGGACACCATGTTAACCCATCAAGTAGTTACAAATTTCTTGGCATCATCATTGACCAGGAGCTAAGGTTCAAACAACATGCCGCATATGCTATTGCAAAAGGAATAAAGTACGTACTCGCCTGCAAATGAATGACAAGGGTATCAAGAGGAATAAAGTCACGGATGGTTAAAAAGTTGTATGAAGGAGTGGTCGTACCGAAAATGCTGTATGGAGTGGAAATATGGGGTGGAAAGATGCTGGAAAAGGGGAGAGGAAAGAAGGACAACAGCTGGGGGGCAAGAGGTTTTGGGAAGAAGATGGAGTCCATCCAGCGCCTTGCTGCACTACAAATTGTCGGGGTCCACCACAACCGACATGTTATTTGCTCACACCAACCTTCTCCCCATACCTGCCCTCATTCGAAGGATTTGCAGCAATGCAAGCTTAAGGCTCGCAACCCTGGCCCCCTCTCACCTGCTTTGCTCACACGTCATCAGCACCATGCGCTGCCAGAAACGACATAAATCCCCTCTTCACTATCTCACAAACGCATTCGCACACGACCCAAGATGGTTCGAGGTTATCTTACCAGTCTGACACAACCCAAAATGGGCCCCTGACGTCACAATATGTATTGAAGAAGACAAAGACACTGTGCTCCTTCAAGACATCGAAGCGGAAGCAACTCACAATGTGTGCCTATACTTGGACGGGTCAGGAATGGAAGGAGGTATAGGAGGAGCGGCGGTTCTGATGAAGGTGGGAAGGAAGATGGGCAAGATAAAGTATGCATTGGCACTGTAAATAGTAAAAGCATTGTTTATCAGTGTCCTGAATGCTGATGTGCGAGGAATCAGTGCCCATGCCACTGATGTCTGGAACCCGTCTTTTCAGCATCAGACGCTAGACATTGTTTTTCATTACTTCCATTCTGGTGACACTGATTTCCAGTGTCAATGCGTTCGAATGACATGATTTTCAGTGCTATGTATATATGCCGTAGTAGTCATAGTGCCGCGCGCGCTGGTACGTATGTGTTCCCGACTTCTCATGATCACATCCAATCACTCGAAACTCGATCCAGCCTTAAAACAGCTCTATTTGAGTAGCTTGCCAGGTCCATCTTCGTCCGTAATGAGACCTTCCTGGGGCCTTGCCAAACACTCTCGCACCTGTTACAGAGACTCAGTGGTAGGTGCCGAAAGGGTGTAGGTGATCGTATGTTAGTTCAAACTAGCATCTGGCAGGGTTAAAAAGGTCACATGATAGAGTTCCATCATGCTTTGTGACGAGCCACAATCTTCAGACTCCGACCTATCTCCTTATCTCCCTACCATCATCATATGCATACATCCTTGTTCTGGTCCTTCCTCATCACTTTGAGTTCATCAGATGAGTAATATCTATCTATCAAGCATTCAAGATAACAGTCTCAATGAGTTTACAGGTTTGAAGACTTTTTCATGGGTGGATTCAATCACGGAGGAGCAGATGTATCTGATTATGTAATCTGCCTCAAGCGTGAGTACCACTCTTGGCTGTTCTCACCATCAGCTAACAACATGACACTGTCCCATGACATGTGCAAGGAGGACGTGGAGGGCAGCACAATGATGACAACGACACTGCCATGGTGCCATCGAGCACATAATGTACATGCTATCACACTTACGCACAAGTAAGTCCTGCTACTGTCTTGGACACAACCGGAGGGGGAAAATGACTCTGGACGAGGTTAGATTCACCAGCTCATTCAATTCCTCTCAAAAACCTTTTTTTTTCACAGCTCAAAAAGGCAGCAAACCCTCAAAAATCTGTGTCTGCACACACGAACATGGACGACTGGCTCGCTCACACTGTCAGCCTCCTCTCGGTCCTCAACAGCAGCAGGGTGGACTCTCACAAAGGTGTCGTCCTCTCGGGGTGCAAGCGTGGGTGCCAACATGGATACTCTTGCCCTGCAAGCGTCCATGACACTCCGTGAGCACAAGAAACCCATGTTGGACGATGCTCGAACAGGCGGTTCACTGCCAGAGGCAGTATGCACCCGTGGGAATGTGGGTCAGAGCATATCCAAGCCTGAAAAAGCAGTCTGTGCCACGCACCGCCGGTATCGCATCGCGCATTGTCGCTACATCCGGGTCGGTGCCAGAGGCAAGTCACAGACTTGAGACTGTGGACTCGCAGACACTTGCAATACCACCGAGATTTATTCACTTGTACTACAGTAAACTCACATTCGACTCATACTACCCAATAGATTGGTTTGATGTGGAAATTGATGCTATGTACTATCTGAGAATTGCACGGTGGCACACAAAATATTAGGTGATTTCGAATGTCAGAGACACTATGTATCAGTTGCTAAAACACTGGCATTCAGTGCGGAAGACGCTGATTTCTCGTAGACCAAATGTTGTGAATCAGCGCCAAGATTTGACATAGATATAAGTGACAGATGCTGATTTCTAACGACGTTGATGCCGATTATCATTGAATTGGACACTAATCTACAGCAGCTTTACTATTCACAGTGTTGGGGAGCGAGAAGGATCACACGGTATACGAAGGGGAAATAGTGGGAATGATCCTTGCAGTGGAGCTGCTCCGAAGGTACAGAGGCCCGGTAAGGTCGGTCTCCCTAGGGATAGATAACAGGGCGGCTATTCTCGCGACACGCGCATTCCGATCCGGGCCAGGGCACTACCTGATGGACATTTTTCACGACCGCCTGCGGACTACTCTTCAGACCCACCACCTCGACACCATTCACATCCGGTGGACACCCGGTCACTACGGCATTACAGGCAACGAGGAAGCGGACGAAGTCGCAAAGCAGGCAGCGAAAGGCAGCAGCAGCACCCAGATACTACCCTCCTGTTTCAGGACACCAACATACCTCATTCGACGCCTCCCCCGCAGCAAATCAGCCGCGAAACAGATAGAAAAAGCGAGGTTAAAAAGGTGGAAGCGATCGTTATTCGAAATGTCCCCATGTGCCCGCGCCGCTCTGCGCCTCGATGAATCATTACCTTCCGACAACTTCCTGAAACTCTACCTCGACGTCACACATCCTTACTGTTCCAACTGCGGTCGGGCCACGTCCCCCTAAACAAACACCTCCACCGCCTGTCAAAAGTCGACGACCCTGCCTGCCCTCACTGCCGCGACCGCGAGGAAACGGTGGCTCATGTCCTGCTCCACTGTCCACAGTACGCCCACCATAGAACGAGACTGCGCCACGCCACCCGGGGAAAAGCCAGACAGTTGCCGTCACTTCTAAGTGACCCAAAATGCATGAAACACATCCTCCAGTTCCTGCACGACAGCGCGCGATTCACCCAAACCTTCGGAAACCTCACCCCACCAAGGGATTGCTAGTAACCCAACCGAGAGTAACATCTGTGTTCCCGACCCACTACGCGGTCACCTCTCAATGGCCCCACACAGGCTAACGCTCGGAATCCCGAGTCGATATCACACGGACATGGTAAATACTTTAGGCGTAACCGCATGTAATGTCTGATATGGGGCCCGCCCCGCCGGACAATAAACAACGATTTAAATAAATAAATTGCATGACGCGAGCGGATGCGTAAAGTGAACATGTCTTCAGCGTGGATACTAGGTTCACAATGTTCTTGGATTCCCAAGTAAAGTTTGATCATGTCGTCGTGAAAACGATGCCACTGAGAACCTGGTCAAGTGCTGGTTTCGCGCCTCCACTCTCCTCATGGCCCCTATTGTGCCTCACTCCGCTGAGCACATTTGGCTCATGTTCCTGCACGAACCCCAATCGATCTAGCTCGCACGCTGGCCCAACCCAGGCCGTACAACTGACTGCACCCTCATCGAAGCTGGCGCATACATGCACAGCACGCTCAAGATGATCTGCGACACCGAGACGACGCTGCTCCGAGTCAAAAAGCTCCAAAAGGACAAAAAGGTTCCCGGAGTGGTAAGAGACGTCGGTGTAGGCGGTCAAAGTTTCCGAGACTCAAGACAAGGGGTATGACGTGGGCGTGTGGGAGATCTTGACCGAGAAAAGGATAAACGCACGATGTCGTTCGTGCAAGCGTTCAAGGTGACTCGTTTCGAATCAAGGACGAGCGCTGACGGGGTCTTAAATAAGATATAGAAACGCATGCAGGACTTTGGGTTCAAGGCTGCTTTCAACCCCGAGTCGCAAGTCCTGACTGAGTTCTTGCCGTATCTGAAACGATCGCTGAACTTGGTCGACGCGGAAGTCTTCTTGGTCGATGAGGCGCTGCGGAGGGACGAACCGGACTTCACACAGACAATCATAGAGACGTCAGAACCTGGTAGCCCTGCATTCGAGTATCGCAACGTAGAGTACAGCATTGGGCTTTCTCCAATGGCCGGTCACTATGTCTCTGGTAAAATGCATTCCCTTCGTAGGATATGGATTTGGTAGCGATTCTGCGTGATATATACGCATAAGGTTATTTAAAGCACAGGCAACTAACCCAGACATATTCTACGTTGAGCTAATCATCTGCCTCGGGTAGCTGAAAGCCTGCGGCGTGCAGCAACGTCGCGAACTGGTAGCAGCACCTCAGTGAGAACGCTACATGTTATACAGGTGTTCGAATGCCCTACCTGAACTCTTGAGACGTACCGGACTTGATTGAAGTCGTATCCTGGTCTGTCGCTCACGTCGCCTGGTGAAGCATTAGGAAGACACAAAGACCGTCGCCAGACGGATACGCACCACTGTTGTGATACATGGGGTCCGCGACTAGAGGAAACAGACGATGTAAAGTCAATGTCCGCGCCCGATGCTTGCACATCGATCTAAACGACTTACTCGGTCCAGCACGCTCAAACACCTGAGTAGCAGGATAACCTTGCTGGTGGAACGACTTGAAAGAGATAACATCCAGTCAGCATCCCACGCGCACGCCACGAACACATACCTGATGATCGCTGCAGCAAGCAGCCGTGTACCCGACGGTCAGCTCAGGGCTGTATATCGCCGCAACCTTGGTGACCAGCTCCGTCACTTCCTGCGTGCCAATGCTAGACGTGGACTTGTGTCAGACGGGCTGTACGAGGACGGATGGACAAAAGACGACGAACTACTCTGGTAACCCAAGTTGCGGTGGCTCGTTTGGAGCGTGGTACGCAAGCATGTCAGCTTGTATCATGAGCGTCACATTGGCATCCTGTGCGCGCAACTCCCCTGTAGAGGTAAAATGGACGCATATAGTGTCGGCGAACAGCGAACGCGCAGAAGTGGACATGAAGCACGTACGAGCGTAGGCATTCGACCCGAGTAATCCCTGCTCTTCGCCAGCAAACGCGACAAGTTCGACGTTCGTGTGGAATGTGAGACCGAGTTCCTTGATTCGGTGTGCGATCGCGAGTAATGAGATGGTGCCGGAACCATCGTCGTTGCCACCGGGTGCCTACAACACCATTGTGTCAATCGACGAGCGCAGGACTGTCGTACGGCACATATGTATACTCACGCGCGGCGAGCCAAAGGATCCACGTGAGTCGTAGTGACCAGAGATCAACACGGTAGACTGCGTATCTAGCGTGCCAGCGTATTTACTGTGCGGTGGTACGTCAACGTCTGTCCACAAGCGCGGACGAAAGAGAAACACCATACCAGACGACGTTGGGTGCAAAGCCCACCAAGAATGGCTTGAGCTCGCACGACGCACCAGTGTCTTCAAACTGCGCCTTGAGCCATGCCGCGGCCACACGCGAGCCATTGGAAAACGAATGGCGCGACTCGATCCCGGAGGTGCCGTCTTCGTTGGTGAGATAGCGAATGTCCCTGCGCATGCGGTCCATGGAGATGCCGTTGACGATGCTGGCGACGACGGGATCGAAGTGCAAGGATGCGAGGAGCTTGCGGACGTGGTCGACAGCGTGCTCCGGGACGGGGAGGTATGGGACGGGAGTGGGTGGGATCGGAGAGGCCTTCCAGTAGCGCGGGAGGAACGTCGAGAGTGCATGGGCGGCGTCGGCGTCTGGGACAGAGACGACGGCGGATCTGAGTGCGGGATTGTGGTACAGGAGGGAGAGAGCTGGCAAAGGTTCGGGGGTGAATAGGACGGTCTGGTAGTCGGTTGCTGGCGGGACGACGGCGCCGTCGGCGTTAAGCCACTGGAAGAAGTCCTTGACTTGAGCGTCGTACGCGGTCGTTCGGAGGGCGTCGTCGACGTTGGACTCTTGAATCCAGACGAGCTGTTCGTCACCAGCTGGCAACGGGACGATCACCGGAATGCCTTGGACGAACTGAGTCACACACACAGCGTCGGTGGGCTTGAAGACGGCCTGTTGACCGAAGATGCCATAGAAACTGTCCGCGAGACAAGACGGGATGGACTGCGCGACGACGCCGGCGTAGGGAACAGCGAAGAGAACAGTAGTTGTGGTCATCGTGGCCGGAAGCGAGCACGACTAGTATTTGTACAGATTGGCTTATCTACCTTCTACTTCTTTCCCTGCGAGTCAGCCGACCCTATCCACTTCTTCGGGACTCCCTTCGACAGCAGAAACTCGGTCACCGCCTTGATCTGCTTCCCTTGTATCAGCACTTCTAGTCCCGACGCTCTTCCAGGTGCAGGAGACACTGCAAGCGCCTCAGTCAATTCCCGGCAAGTGAGGACAGTCCGCCAAATACGTACCAGACGTTGCACATGCACATATCCGTCTCAGCTCGTCTGCCATCTCCTCTCCCTCAAGGAGAAACGGCTCGAATCCTACCACCAGTGTACTCGCCTTTCTGCCCTGTCGGACCTTGACCACGACCGAGATCGGCTTCAATTGTCCCTTCCTACAACGACACACTTGAGCAAAACTATGCATGACAGGAATGGTGACGCACTTGAGTATCGGGTCTTTTCCCTCTGCCTGTATCTCATACCAGCTCTGCATCTTCTCAGAGAGTCTTCGTACGACGTCTTCTCGCTTCAAAAACTCGATGTTCTGGGGAGCCTCGCCTTTGGCACATGCCGTCGAAAGCAGCACTTGGTCTGTCCCAACATTGACATACGACCGATCTCGTGGGTTCGTGAGCTGGCGTGTATCAACATACTTGTTCACAGCCAACTTCAAATCCGAATAACTGTACAGCGCCGAGGAACTGCAAGACAACGTTGGCACATGCTTCGGGGTGGAATTAGAGAGCACGTACCCGAATCCTCCTTCGGTAAAGAACTTGGCGGATCCACTCGCGGCATGTGGTTTCCACAACAACTTCACCTCCATTTCTCGCACCTTGGATCTTTCCTCTTCCTCTCTTTTCTCTCTGTTTTCTTCCTTGATCTGCACGTCCCGGAGTGACGTGTATGGTCGATGTGCAACTACGTCAGGGTGGGTGGCAGACACACTCATCACGAGCGGTTCCGGTTTAATGTCCTTCAGGGACAAAATCCGTTGCTTATCCAGAAACTTGAAAAACGCGACGAGGGACTTGTAACTGGAGTGCTTGACATCAATCTGTGGGTACGAAGATGGTGGTGATTGTTCATCAGACGAGGACTTGTAAACGACCGCAGGCCGAAAAGGTAGGATGTATGATGAGTAGAAGGTGCTTGTTGGTATAGGAAAAGATGCGGATGTCAGGGAGGCGAGCGTGGTCTTGATGGCTTGGAGGACGGCAACCCGTAACATGTCGGAGACCTCTGTTCGGGTTTCAATCTGGACCAACAGTTTCAAGTGGACAAGTATCACCTTCCTTGGAAAACGCCGGCTCGCTCGGAGCGGAGGTTTGGATTTTTGGGGCAGATGCAGACGCCTGCAACTCACCCGGCGGCAAAGGGTTGAATGCGGCGCCGTTCGTCCCGCCCGGATCAGTGGCCACAACATCGGGCACGGGCACGGACTCTTGCCTCTCGTCAGCCTCAGCCGGCTCCGATTCCGGCACGTCCTCGCCACCAACTTCATCTTCCTTGATCTCCATCTCACCCGGAGGATCTGTCTTGTTTCCCATATCGAATAGATGGTCTTTCCAGGTATGCAACACGTGGACGGCCTTTCCTTTCGCACCCTCCTTCAACGTGTTCAGGTCCACTGCTAGTCGCCCGACTGCGAGTGGAGGCCCCAAGGTAGATCCAACTGTGCGCTGTACGATGCTGACAAGCTGTTGCGATAACACAGTCGGGCTGGACACCTGAACGACTGTGTGGACGTGGCTGACATTCGACGCTGCAAAGGGTAGAACGTATGCTTACCACCAGGAATCATGAGGTCAGCGCCGCCCACGAGGACAGGTATGACTGCTGCTGGTGTGGAAACCCACGGGAGTAGGTCGAATTTCTTCCATAACGTGTAGACTAGGAGGTATGAGAGCGCGCCAGTGGACATGTTAGAGACGACTGCTACCTGTAGGGATAAGATCATCTGCACCCTTTCCGACGGTGAACCAGAGTGGCTCGCCGTCGGACGACAGATACACGACCTAAGTCGAGTGGGTGAGAGGATGAGCGCCGATGCGTGATGCGGATGCTCACGCCAGGATCATTGGTGTAGGTTGCGACCTTTTGGGCCATGAGCCCCTCCGGTACGAGCAGGTCGCCAAGCTCAGGAGATACGCCATACGCTTGTACAACGCGCTGCTTCAGCTTGCGCCGATCAGAGCTGCGAAGTGGTGCTAAAGGATCGTCCAGCCGACGTCGTTGAGATACATTAAAGACCCACCTGAAGTCTTTGTATTGGACAATGGTTTCTTGAACATCGACGGAAAAGGCAAACCTTGCTTGGTAGTATGCCTCGCGCAACATCAAACCGTTTCTCGAGGACACACCCGTCCTCTGTCAAATCAGCGGCAACAGGACACTCAAAACACAACGACAATGGCGAGGGCAGCTCGTCAGGCGTTCGAAACCCGATCTTCAACACCGAGCGATTTGGTCAACATATCCTGAAAAACCCCCAGATCGCGCAAACGTATGCATCGATTTATGCTGGGACCACAGCTTGATCACTCTTTTTTTTTTCATATCAGAATTGTAGACAAGGTACGCCACTGGTACACATTGAAGTGTTGTTGAACTGATCATGCTCACTCCAGGCGAACCTCCGTCCCACAGACAAGGTCCTGGAGGTCGGCCCAGGAACTGGAAATCTGACCGTCCGCATTCTCGAAAAAGCAAAACATGTTACCGCCGTAGAGATGGACCCCCGGATGGCAGCAGAAGTCACGAAGCGCGTCCAGGGAAAGTGCGTCATGACCTTGTTCTCTCTCATTGCATCACAATCCAACTCGCCATCCCACATTAGACCCGAACAACGAAAACTTGACATCATCATCGGCGACTTTGTCAAAGCCGATTTGCCCTATTTCGACGTCTGCATTTCCAACACACCCTATCAAATCTCGTCGCCCCTCGTGTTTCGTTTGCTTTCTCATCGTCCTCTATGTCGTGTCGCCATCCTCATGTTCCAGCGCGAGTTCGCTCTTCGACTCGTTGCTCGACCTGGCACGGAGTTGTGGTCCAGACTGTCCGCGAACGTCCAACTCTATGCCAAAGTCGACCTGCTCATGCACGTCGGCAAGAACAATTTCCGACCAGCACCATTAGTGGAGTCGTCCGTGGTGCGCATTGCCCCGCTCGATCCGCCGCCGCCCGTCAAGTTTGAAGAGTTTGACGGCCTCGGTCGAATAGTGTTTTCGCGGAGAAATAAGACGGTCCATGCCACGTTCATGGCCAAGGGGGTCATGGAGATGCTGGGAAAGAACTGGCGGACGTGGTGTTCGTTGCAGAACAAGGTGATCGATGCCGAAATGCTACTCTTACGCGCAATCGTCTCACCCGTGCTTAGATGATCGATGATAGTGTCAGTATGAAGGCGAAAGTGGAAGAGGTCTTGAGCTCGACGGGGTATTCGGAGCAGAGAGCAGCAAAGATGACGGTCGACGATCTTTTAAAGTACGTGGTTTGTTGGGGAGATGGTGAGATACTGTTTCCTGATGTATCAATAGACTGCTATTGGCTTTCCATGACGAAGGCATCCATTTTGCGTAACTGTCGTGCTGCTTTATGCCTCTGGAGGAAGAAGATAGTTGATATGGGCAAGTACGTTTATCTTACAAGCCCAGTTAGAATATTTCCAAAGCTGTTTCTATCGCCCGAGCAGGAATTCCTGAGCTGCCCTCTCCATGGTTCAATCTAGAGATGGATTATGCAAGTATGGTTGGAGGCGGACCAAGCGTGTGCCAGGCGTTTTTCAGATCATCGGTGACCGTTCTCCTTTCCAACATTCCCCAGCACCCGACATGCCAGCTGCCTCGCAACAATGTGCGTGAAGCCCAAGGCAGGCATCGTCCACGAGGAGTGCTCGGACAGTGCCGGCATTGCATAATGCCTGGCTCATCCCAGAAAAAGGGTTATGTGGTGACCTCGACCATCGCAATCGGGGAGCGAGCCCCAACAAGTGCTGGACGAGGCAAGCCCGTATGATGGGCAAAGGATAGCTGGGAGCAGGGTCCGCTGCCTCGAAGGCGAGGCCAATCAGAGAAGGGATCGGGTGTGCCTGTTGATAAGATATCGTATCCGATAGTAAGTATCACGTTCCTCCTGTTGACAACCGTGGCATCAAAGCACATGGGACATTATATTCATCACATCCACTGTCATCCCTGAGTGCTTGAGCTCAGGCACGCAACAAAGTATACTGGGTTATACAATTCCAAGTATAGTTGAACGTGCGCCAAGGCATTCATCCCGGGTTGCCTAATATGAAGGACGCAAACAAACAAAGTTGCATTTACACCGAGTCATTACTTGCACTCACACCCTGCCAGTTACCTGGTGGGACTTGTGAGCATCGGTTTTGCTCCTACAGTATGGTCTTTCTGTTTGTTTTCTCGGAGGGGACAACCCAAGGAGTGTATGTCCACATTCCAACCTGGGGGCGTTGGTAGTACCACATAAATGGGTTGGGCATCTGGTGAGCTTGTCCAACCTCGATGTGCGACTGACCAACGTCGAATATGACCAGGGTTGCTCATGGGAATCTCACACTCTACCCTGCAGGTTCCGGTCCCACTCCACAGGATGCTATCATATCATTGCGTTCCACGAGTCCCTTGTGTGATCTGGTTCGGAAGAGCCAAGGAGATATAAAATCCGCGCGTTGAGTTCTTTCGAGTTTCACGAGCTGTCTCTTCTTTAGACTAGCCATGTCCTCGGATTCCGAAGATGATGTACTCCTAAACTCTTTTTTCATTGCGATCAATGTAGAGAACATCCTGTATGGTGAGTTCAGCGACCCGCATCACGAGGTAACGCAGACTCACCTGCCCGTTGTGCAGGCATTGAGCTGCTCCTCTATTTCAAGACCTTGCGTATCTTGCTGAGAGACAAAGGAGCTTATAAGAAGGACAATATATTCTACGCGGTCTTCAGCAGCATCATGATGCTCTTGGTCACGGTTTGGATAGCCACCCAAGCAATATTCGGCGAAAACATGTGGGTGCTGGAACCTGACTTTCCAGGAGGCCCTATCATGTATTGGAGGACCAAGATTGGTGTTTGGTATATGACGTTGGCGATGATAGCGGTCATCATTCTGCAACTCATGACAGACGCTCTCATGGTATGGTGCACTCGAGGATACCAAGACATACGCTCACTCGATCGGTACCAGATCCACCGCTGTCGGATTATATGGAATAGCTATCGTGTTGTCGTCGTACCCATCGTTTTGTGGCTGGCCACCCTCAGTGAGTATCGCCCTTACACTGCACCCCCAAGATCGCTTCATTCATTCTGTGTTCGTCTAGCTTTGGGAGTCCTGGTCGCATGGTCCACCAGTTCACCAGCAGTTGATTTTCACTCTGGTATTGCTACCCAATTCAGCCTTGCTTATTGGTCCGTGTCGGTGTTCCTTAACACGACCTTGTCGTCTATGATATGTTGGCGTGTGCTGCGGCATGGCCGGAAGGTTCGGGAGCGCATCGGGAAGGAATACGCATCTTTGTATTTCGCAGTGGCCACGATCGTCGTCGAGTCCGTACTGCCATACACCCTCTCTGGCATCGCCTTTTTGGTGGCATTTGGAGCGGGGACTCCGGCAGCGGCGGTGCTCCTCTGTGTATATTTCTTGTTGATGGTACGTGGTTTCTCATCTGGGGTCTCTTTGATGAACATCCGAGCTAAAGCGTCACGCATCGTTAGTGCATTTCACCGCAGATGTTGATCTTCCGAGTGGCTTCGGGGAAAGCATGGAACAATGGCACGTTTAGTCGACCGGGTTCGACGATCAAGTTCAGTCCCGAGGACCCGTCTCAGACGGGGTCGACTGCTCCGCCAGCGGTGGGTCAAGAATCCATTTCCAGACAGTGTCGGACGTCTGTCCCGCTGGATGGACATGGCAAGGTGAAGTTCTCAGAAGTGTAGCCATGATGTGGACGATGATTGTAGGAAAACGAACGTTTCAATTATGGTCCGTGGTCGCAAAGCTTTCTGTAACCGACATGTAAAATTAGTAAATAGGTAGGGGCGGTCTAGTTCATGGTGTATTGAGCGGTGTGGGACTTGAAAGGATTCGAGATCGTGTCGTCAAAGGTGAGTGCCGGCCCAATACGAAGCTTGTAAGCAAATCCGACGAGATCGCTGCTAGGACTACTGCCATACTGGCAGTGGTTATACTCTGCGGTGCAGCGTCCATTCAGGAGACTCACCAAGGCTCGCAGGTCAACGAGTGGCAGCTAGGACGAATCATCGACCACCATGTTCCAATCTATATGGGACCGGACTGCAGTTTATCCATGAAAGGAAGAGATCTGCATTGAGACTTAGAAATTTCCCTATTAGGAAGAATACGAAGAAACAAAGTTACGCTTACATCCGCCTTTTACAAAGTCACTTACATAGCAGGCGCGGGACGACCGTACGCGCCATCCGGCACTGAGTGCGTGTATTGACTTGATTTTTGTAGCGCCATCAATCCTACGGGGCCTCCTGCTTGATCTTGGGGGGGAGGACCACGCAGAGTCTGATGCTGTTCATGTTCGACGAGTCGGAGGCGGTGATTGATTTCACCCACACTCGTCAGCATGTCTGAGCACGTACGTAAGACCAATCCAAAAATTTTGTAAGGTTTCTCACAGGGAAGTGCATCAGCCCTCAGGTCCCGTAGCACTGCGATGCCATTTTCGTGTTCGACGACCTCCCAGCTGGGTGCATTATTACAGGGACGCGACGCACTCGATTCTCACCGATGAACCTTTTCCCTTCGCACCATGACCCCATCGTCCTCCCATCCTGGTATATCTTACGAGCGCGAATTCCTAAATGCGTTTTACATTGGGACCAACATAGAGAATATACTGTATGGTGAGTCTCATGACACGTAGTATAATGGTGTGGTGTACACTTACCTGTTCACTGTTCAGGCATTGAGTTGCTCCTCTACTTCAAGACCATTCGGGTCTTGCTGAGTCCCAGAGGAGCGCATAAGAGATCCAATTTACTTTATGCGCTCTTCAGCAGCGTCATGGTGTTCTCGATCACGGTCTGGGTATCTACCAGAGCGATCATCGGGGACAGATTGTGGTTACTCCACACCGGTTGCCTGGGACCTTACGCGTGGTGGAAGATGAATAATTCCGTCTGGTATATGGAATGGCCAAGGGTGGCAGCCATTGTCCTACAGCTCATGACAGACGCCCTCATGGTAAGACATGCACGAACGCGCCACAAAGTACACATGCTCACTTGATTTGTCCCAGCTCTACCGCTGTCGGATCATATGGAATAGCTATCACGCCGTCGTCGTACCGTTCCTTTTGTGGCTAGCCACTCTCAGTGAGCATCGCGTCACACCACACCTTGTTGGTCGTTTCATCCAGCGTTCACCTAGCCTTGGGAATCCTGCTCGCGTGGACGAAAGGTCTACCGAGGGAACACTTCCACCCCAATATCTCCACCTACTCCGGTCTCGCATATTGGTGCATTTCAGTGTTCCTGAACACGACACTTACATGTATGATATGCTACCGTGTGCTGCGGCACGGTAGGAAGGTCCAGGAGCATCTCGGGCACGAATACGCATCTTTTTACTTTTCCGTCGCCACCATCGTCATCGAGTCTGCGCTTCCGTATACGCTATCTGGCATCGCATTCCTGGTAGCGTTGGGGATGAAGAGTTCGACATCGGTGGCCTTCTTCTGCGTGTATTTCTTGATGATGGTACGTGACTTTGGCAAGGAGTCTCCTGCTCATGGACACTGGCTAATCCGACATATCGTAGTGCATATCGCCACAGATGCTGATCCTTCGGGTGATGGTGGGCAGTGGATGGAACAACGAAACGTTTGGCCCACCGCCGGCCTCGACAGTCAAGTTTAATCCTGACGACACTTCCGGGTTGGAGTCACTTGAATGGTCCGACACCAAAGGGACGGGCATCCATCTACAAAGATTGTCGAGCGCGTATCCTGCGGGTGGACAGGGAAGGGCGAGAGTCTCCCAAGCGTAACTCATGTTGGCCCGGACGTAGAACAACAAGCCATAAGCATCACTAACTTATATCTACATCCTCTCCAAAGGCCGTATGCTCAACAGACGCATTGCAGCCCCTAACACATCCCGTGCACAAACATACAGCCAGAGCCTCGCTCTTGCCTTGTCTAGATCTTGTTCACCCTTCACTACAAGGGTCTCCCAGGCACTCGAGATCGCGTGCGCGAGACGAAATGCAAACGTGACCACGCCGCTTGGTTCATGTGTCTTGAGCGCAGTTTTCACAACATCTGGGTACGACCCGAGCAAGATCGCAATATCCCTGGCGTGCCCGGATTCGGCAAGCAACGAGGTATCAATTTGAGAGGGTGGCGGGAGGGGAAGGAGTTCCGGGTTTTTGCGTTCCATGGATGTCAGTCGGACGTGAGCGTATTGCAAGTAGGGTCCGGTATCACCCTCGAAGGACAGCATGCGATCCCAGTTGAAGGTATAGTTGTTGATCCTGCGGAGGATGTCAGTTGGTTCGTCATGTTGACTTTGAAACCTTACCGCTTGGCAGCCATATCTTGGATCTTGATGCCGGTGATGCCGACTTCTTGACTGACGTATTCTGGATCTTCTATGGAATTATACTTTTCTTCGTTCCTCTTCATCTGCTCGTGCATCACGGATGATGCTTCCTTGATTATTTGGTCCAAAAAGACGGCGGTGCCTTTTCGGGTGCTCATCCCAAGCACCAGACCATAGTTGACATGTTCGAGACGATCCGCACATGGCAAGTCCATAAGCTTCAGTATCTGGAAAAATTGAGCTAGATGTAGATCTTGTTGCGACGAGACGACGTAAATCATCTTGTCGAATTGGTATTTTTCCCATCGTTCGATTGCGCCAGCAATGTCACGAGTGAGATAGATTGATGTTCCGTCTAGGCATCTGACCGTCAGGTTGTCTCGCCTATATCCAAGGTTGAAGACGTACCCGCTTTGAGGAGGACAGCCTTGCCCAGTTTCCACTTTTCCAGATCGACGAGCTTCGCTCCGTTGGCGTCGCTTATCAGCCCAAGTTGATCGAGACGTTCAATCGCTTTCTCCATCCACTCCTTTCCAACCTCGCTCTCTCCAGTGTACCGATCAAAGGAGACATTCAACCGATCGTATTCCTCGATGTATTTCGAGATGCTTAATTCCCGCCATTCTCGCCAGTTGGCCAGGACACTCTCATCACCGTCTTCCATCCGTTTGAATATGCGCGCAGCCTCGGCTTTGACATTAGGGTCTGCGTCGGCGTCCTTGCTGACTTTGACATAGACATCATATAGATGTTTGATGGCGTCTTTAGACAACTCCTCTTTGGAGCCATACTTTTCGAATCCAGAGGCAATCATTCCGAACTGACCAGATGCTGGATGTCAGCAAGCAGCGTCGTCGAGGGGGGATGCAAGTTTCACCTGCGTGCCCCAATCTCCGAGATAGTTCATTGATACAACCTCCCAACCGCATGTTCTGTACAAGTTTGCCAAGAATGAACCGATGATGGTACTCCGAAGGTGACCGACGTGGAATGATTTTGCGATATTCGGAGACGAGTACTCGATGACGAGTTTCCTTCCGGTGCCAATGGTGTTTGTTCCATAGGACGGTTTTCCGGAAGGACTGTCGTACGTGAGGGTATGAATTTGATCAAGGACTTGGCGTATGAGACTCGTGGTATTGAGTTGAAAGTGAAGGAATTGTTTGTCGTGTGTGATGGATGCAATGAAGTCATCGGGTTGGAACTATGAGTACGCTTGGAATCAGCTCGCGAGGGAGGCAACATGCCGTGGTCGGAAAAAAGTCGACATACATCCTCTAGAACACTCTTTGCAAGCGCGTCAGGTTTTCCCGGAAGGCGGAATCGGGGAAGGGCCACGGTGAAGTCGACGCCCTTTTTTCCGTAATCGACGCCCGAGTAAGCTTGTTCTATCGTGAGCTGGGGTAACCGATCGGACAAGCGTTTTGCGATTGCTGTCCGGAAGGCATCCAGTATACAAGATGAGGGGTCTGTTCCGGGGACGTGTGGCAGAGAAGGGAGTGATGAAACCATGGTTCCAAGACGACGGATGTGTCCAGCACTTTTCGAGGTGATAGATCTGATTAAACCTGCCAGTGTGTATTGATTTGACTCACTCGGAGTCAAAGGATAGAAAATGTAATTATTATTATTATTTATTTATTATTGTCAGCGATCACGTGAGTTTATTACCAAGTCACGTGATCATTCTTTGACACGATGATGATATTAATTGTTCACTCCATCTCAACTTGTAATGGGCGTCGCTGGCTTGTGGGAGGTGACAAGAAGCAATTGTGACTCCAGAACGCTCACTGAAAACATTATTTCTGCAGGTTCTACGCCCTGCTGGGCAGGTTCGCTCGCTCACCGAACTCGCCGTCGAAGATGGATTCAACGCCAATCGCCAGCGCGGTTTTCGTATCGGCATTGATGCTTCCATCTGGTTTTTCCATGCGGCGTATGGCAGAGAAGGCGAGAACCCAGAGCTTCGCACACTCTTCTTTCGTTGCTGTCGTCTCCTCCAATTGCCATTACTCCCACTTTTCGTGTTCGATGGTCCAAACAGACCAGCTATCAAACGCGGTAAGCGCGTCGGCGGAAACGTACACTGGCTCACCCAAGGTATGAAGAACATCATCGACGCGTTCGGTTTCGAGTGGCGGGTCGCTCCAGGTGAGGCCGAAGCCGAACTTGCCTATCTCAACAGAGTCGGCATCATCGACGCCGTTCTCAGCGACGACGTGGACAACTTTCTTTTCGGGGCTACCATGGTTATTCGAAAGTCCGTCTCCTCGTTATTTCCATCTCCTTCGTCTGATCCTCTCACAGCCCGAGTAACACCCTCTCGGGTAACCGCGCCCACCCCGTCAAAAACGCGCAAGGAAAGGACGATGGAAACCATGTCGTCACATACACAGCGGAAGCCATCCTCTCCAATCCTTCAGTCGCCCTGTCTCGTTCAGGTACCATCCTTATTGGCCTTCTCTCAGGCGGTGACTACATCCCCGCTGGTCTCCCTGGCTGTGGCCAGAAGTTCGCAACTGCACTCGCACGTGCAGGATTCGGCGACTCGCTCGTGAAAGCAGTCAAAGAACTCAAGGGCGCTCAGCTTGATACCTTCCTCATTCAATGGAGACAAAACATTAGAAACGAACTCAAGACCAACAAGAATGGCCTTCTACCGTCAAAAAAGCCATCTCTCGCTGCGTCACTCCCAGATGATTTTCCTTCACTACCCGTTCTCGTGTCCTATACCGACCCTATCACTTCCGAAAATACCTCTCAGAGGGGTGAACGTAAGCCGTCACCGCCCGTTTGGAGAAACGATCCAGATCCGATGAGAATCGCGTCCCTCTGCGAACTCTATTTTGAGTGGGGGGTTAAAGATGTTATTGTACACCGGTTCAGAACCGTGCTCTGGCCCGGCGTTGTCTGCAGAGCAGTTCGGAGGGCTGTTGTAGATCGAGTTACGTGCCGACTGGATGGTGCGCCTCATCCTGGCAGCGAGAAGGGAGATGCATCTGAATTCTCCCTCTCTTCGCTCGCCCGGCTCTCCTCCACCTCACCTAATAGTTCGTCTCGTTCCGCGTCTCCATCCTCACCAACTTCCGGTCCGTCTCCCCTCCTCCTAGAGGTCCTTTCACAACGGTCCCACGTGTCTACGGACTCTACGCTCGAGTTCCGCGTCCTCATCGACCCTACAGCGCTCGTTGAGCGTGCAGAGAGCGGCGTGAAAGGTCTCCGCCCTCCTCTCGTCGGCGGGTTGTTCGGCATAGACCCCGAAGACGAAGACGAAGGTGGTACATTTGGTCAAGACGCAGACGAGAGCGGAAGCGACGACGCGGGCATCGAGCGCCTGGAGACCGCTGCTGGTGCTGCGTCCAAGTCGGGCGTAAAGAAACGCAAGGCGCGTCGAGAGGTCCCGACAACGCCGCTTCGTCTGTGGTTGCCTGCGTGTATGATCCGCGCTGCTGCACCTGCACTGGCGGAGGCGTATGATGAAAATGTGAGGGTGCGCGAGGAGAAGAAAGCGAAACGCGGGGACAAGGGAACGCGGGGACAGCGTGCGGGAACGAGTGTAAAGTCGACGTCGAGAAGGACGAAGCTCAAGGACGATGTGGATGACGAGTCTGTACCCGGGCCTTCGAGCCCCAAGACAGTGGCAAGATGGAAAGCAAAGGGCAAGATTGTAAGGGCTGGCGGTGGCAGAGGGAGAAGGAAGCCGAAACAGGCGGCGGAGGCACAAGACGAGGCATACCAGTTTATCGACTTGAGTGCTGGCGAGAGTCCGTGTTCGTCTGACGGGGAGGCGGTCGAAGAAAATACCAATGGAAAAGGGAAGGCGAGAGCGAGAGAGACAGGTCCTACAAAGACGACAACACAGGCTGGCGTGACGAGCAGGAAGGTAACGGCCGCCAACACCATGAAGGAGTTCTTCAACACGACGAAGCCATCTACTGCGAGGAGGACAAAGTCAAAACCATTTACTTCTCGACCTTCTGCCAAGAACCCCACGCTGAACCCTGCAGCTTTGACACGAGTGTATGAAGAGGAAGAGGACTCTACGGATACCGCCGTCCCGCTTCCATTGCCGAAATCATCACGTCCGCTTGAACTCCTCCGTGCCAAATCCAAATACGCTACCGCTGCTCCCAACCTTACCTCCGAGTCCAAATCGAAATCCACAGTCGTTCCAAGATATGAAGAGGAGGAATCATTTTCAAGCTCACCACCCACTCGACCATCTGGATCCAACCCCAAGGTATCAAGTTTACCTTGTCGGCAAGTTCAACCGGCTCCCCGAGCAAGGAAGAAGCCTTTGTTCGTAGACGTCTCAGATGATTCAGACATTGAGGTGATCGACTTTCGACGTCCGTTATCTGGAAAGACGACGACGATCGATACACACGGAGGGGTAGAGGACGAAGCTAGTGATTTGGTCAGTCCAGTCTTGACGCTTTGAATGGAATGAGATCGGCAAGGAACTGATCATGTGTATAGAGTGCGAGCGTCGGCGCCGGTGAACCCTGGTCGACATTCATGTCTGAGAAGAACACGGACAAGGTTGTGGGTGGTGTGATCGGCTCGAGGTCAAAGAGCGCTCCCTCGACGACAATGACCACAACTTCACTCCCCCCCGTCCGCCCGGTTTCTGCTCCCGTCGCTACAGGTACAATCGGTCCTCCGCCTATTGCACGATCACCGTCGAAACTAGGCCACATTATCCTTCCTCAATCGACCTCGGAGAGCGAAGAGGCAAGCGAGGGAGACGAGCTACCCACCTTTCATCATGGTCCCGGAAAGTCGAGATCGAAAAAGAAAGCTACGGTTGTCCGACCTGCACCTCGACCGTTTCCAATGCAACTAGCGTCCAAACTGCCGGTATCACCACATGACGACGACGATATGGTTGAAATCGTCGATGTCTTCACGACCCCGCGTGGACCATCTCCCCCGCGCTCCCCGACGCCAAGCCCTTCGCCTGTCAGACCCCTACCCGTCCATGCTTCAACGAGACCATCCACGTTTGTGAGATCGAGCCAACCGAGCGAGCTTCCTACCAGTCCCACCAAGTCTGACACAGATCCGTGCCACAAGACGAGGCAACCCCTTCACACATCGGAAGACGGAGATACACCCGTATCTGGGAACGAGAGGAACAGCATACACAAGTCGCCTCGTAAGTCAGCAACACATACGTCACCGAGACACATTCCGCGTGCGCGTGGACGTGCCTCGTCTCCGACACCGTTGGCGTTGTCAGGTTCCGCTTCCCACACAAGCAATGTCTCGTTGTGGACGGGTAATACGGAGGAGGGGTGGGATGCGTCAGACAGTGTTGGGCTTGGGCGGAAACCTCGGCTCAGCGGCGCTTCTGCGATCTACATCTCGAGCGGGTCCGAAGACGAAGACGATGTGGGACTCAGTGGCATAGAGGCGGAGATGAACGATGGATATACGGACCAGGACGCGAACACTTGGGCAGATACGGGTATGATATTGTCTGCCCCTCCTTCACCCGCTCCTCCTGCAAGTGATGTTCCCACCATTGCAGCTGCGGAGGTCGTGCTTCTCAATCCTGTGCGTGCGTCCAAGTTCAAGCCGGCTCCCACTGCTACTTCAAAAGTAGCCACACATGCACCGTCGATCGAGCGTCAGACATCTGCCAAGAATATGTCTATGAGTCTTGAGGGTGTGACGAACGATGAGGGTGGCATCATACCTCGCCTGGTGTGCTGTCCTCCCTTGCTGATTGCACGCGCCAAGCGAAACAAAGGCAGAGACAATGAAATTATCGACCTCACTTCAGACTAGCTCTGGTACATTTTTTCATGTGGCTTTTCCTGTCGATTTGTCGTTTGGATATTACGGTACCCCTCTCGGGGGATTTCCATTTCACACTCTACACTAGTATATATCCTATGTACATCTATTTTACCAGCACAAGAGTCAATCATTTGATGATGATGCTGATGGTAATGAAGTGTTGACTGGAATGACATGTGTTCTCTGCTGTCGCTATGGATTGCTCGTCTCAGGCAGATGAAATTCCTGGACGAATCGTCATCACTACTTCAGCGGCAGAAGTAAAGAATTTTTCTCGAGTTTGAACAAATGTGCAGCCATCACATTATTTGAAAATGTTCAATAAATCTTGGCAGGAGGCCAACATCATCTATGCTGAACAAGCCGATGAAATCTGTGTGTATAGCACTTGACCAGCGGATTCTATATATCCATCTCGGCGCCTAGTTTTAGCTTTGCATTCTTCGTATTCGCTGTGTTGCTGCTATCCGCATCCGCTGTTTTCGGGTGAACACTATCGCGACCATCACTCAAGTACTCACGTCCTCGGAGTTCCTGTGACCTGCCAACAAAGCTTCATACACTGACTAGTCGCCACAGCTAATGCTTTGGTATAAAGAAGGATCACATCACAGCAAAACACTGTCACTGATATTCATCGATGATCGACAGGCAGACGAGGAGGTATACTAGTACTGGTGGTGGAGAAACAATCGAAGCATCATTAGTAGCTCAGTATAGCATGGAACGTTTCTTCGTCTGCAAAACGATTGATGTAGAACTCACGACCCACGTGTAAACAGTTATCGTCCGTCATGTCTCTGGAAGCCTTTACACCGAACTTTGGGATCAGCTGGATGACCTGGCGCACACTATCGAGAGGGATGATGTCACCGAGCGGCATCCTGTTGGATCGAAGGCGTCGGTGAACGAGGAACATCTCAATACTGGGAGCGGGAGTGACAACACGGATATTATTTGTCACCGTGTAGTGCAGGTTGGAGAAGTCGAAGAACTCGACATAGATGAGGGGACACGTGGTCGCTCGCCCAACAGGCCGTAAGATCGCTCGAACCTGGGCGACCACATAACCTACGAGCGAAATCAGTGGGAAACAAGCTGGAACGGTTATCACCCACGTTCGGATTGGGGATCGGGTGAAAGAAAATCACCACTTTCGTGGCTAACCAACACGGTGTTCGCCCGGCTTGCCAGGAGGTACAGCCTGGACCGTTTGAATGGGCGCTGCATTCACGTCTCGTAATGAGCGCAGCTGAATCCAAAATTTCTCCCAAGTGTCGACAGCCAGGAAGGGCAGGTAACATGTAGCGGATGAAATACGACGACCGTCTCGAGCAGTGTAACTTTGATTAGAAAAAAAATCACCAAGAGCAGGAACAAGATCGTCGAGTCCGAGACTGGCCGAGGCACCATGGAGTGAAAGCTTGGAATTACAGGGGCGTGTTGGAAGGAGAATAGCGATGGAGTTTGTTGCTGAAACACGAGCATTAGGGTTATCAAAAATAGACCTTTCTGTGTGAGCACCCCCGAGCCAGAATTCGCTAGAAAAGGCGCCAGAGATCCAATCATAATCCAGATACTGAGTGGTCGTGGTCTGCGCTTCGTCGGCCATTCCCTTGAAGAGCGGCAATGACATGGATTTGGCGGTGGTATAGAGGCGGAACAGGCGTAGCTTTTCTTGTCGATCAAGAAAGAGGCAATGCCGACTGTCAGAGTCCAAGTCTCGGGGGTTCAACTGACGGTGGGGCGTCTTCACGTGAGTTATATGGAAGCACTCCATGATATTGCTGCTCCACTGATACGGGGCGCCCATTTCGCGTATGCTGCGTGCAACATGGTGAGTGAACTCGAGCTTTGGAATCTGGAAATGTTTGAGGGGGCCATGCTTTCCAAGACGACCACCTGCCTCAAGGACGCTAGCCTTATAGCGATGAAATTCACCTAGGGCTGCTTGAAGGCTATGAATGGTCTCGTCACAATGAAACCGAGTCTGGGCGATGGTGATGAATTTAGTGATGGCGAGCGAGGCACGAAGCACCTCATCAGAAACTGCGCCCGCTACCACTGCAGGGAGCAGTTTTTCCAGTTCCCGGTGCTCCTGACTGGTGTGCTGTTTGAGGGTGGAGACACCGTTCCCCCAGTGTTTGGTTCCTATTCTTGGTTGGATGGCGGCTAAGCGGTGATCAAGTTCCTCGCCCCCTATAATGTTGATTACCCAGCAGACACAGTGGTCAAAGAAAAATTGATGCCAGTGGTGTAGGGCATCAGGGGTTAGGAAGCGAGACGGGCAAGCATCGCCCCAGTCTTTCCAGAATGGTTCTACAACGCCATTCAAATGCCTCACGAGACAAGTCTTGTGGAACGCGGTGATGTCACATGGGTGACACGCAGTGACAGCCTCCAAAATTGTCCTGAGCGTGTGGTAGCGGTCACGGGGGGGTTGGGGTGTCACATCTCCAAACTGCTCTGCGGTTGCCAGCGAGATGGGGGAATTCTTTGATGAGATACAGGCAATCATGAGTTGTTCAGGGTTGTTGGCAATCCACGAAACGAGGGTGTGTGCATGACTTGGCAGTTTCCGAGTGGATCAGACATTTCTTTCCTGGCACGATTGGCAGTGATCAAGTTCTTCATGATGATGGAGATACAATAATGGTAGACGCGGGCAGACAACACAGACTGGACAGCTGGTGGGACCTTTTGGAACTTGGGGATAGGAAGATAAGCGGCAAGTGCGAACGCGCTCGATGTGGCTTTCGTGCGTACGCCAGCATGTATGTTGGCCAGTGAGAGTAAAAGTGGGTGCATCTCTTTATTCCCTGTTCCCATCGTCAACAGAGTTTTATCTGATGCTCCGATCACCCCTAGAAGTGAATGCCCTGCATCGAGATTGTCCTTTTAGGAGGTTGATTAGGCCTAAAAGACGACGACGAATACAACAGTAGCGACCTACCTGAATGCGCCAGGCATGTTCCCCGCTCATGAACTCTCCATATACACGTTCCCGTCCCTGAGGTGTGATTTCGAATTCCTTATATGGCGCAATGTCCATACAGTGCGCGAACACGGGGTTACTGAATAGGTGTTCCACCACCTCGAGGCCATCTCGCCAATACAGTATTATTGGTGACTCAGTTGGATAAGTATCAACTGTAATCCCTTGATGACGCCAACGAGGGACATCAGGTAGTGCCCCGACGCGAGTGCGAAGATCTTGAGCATTCTCAACAGAGATAGGCCTGACCAAGGTCTACTGAAGGTGAGAACAAGGCTTACAAGCCGCCAATTGTGATACTTGCATGTGTCAGCCGCAGGAAAGTGTCAATGTCTTTCATCGAGAGCGCGCTCTTCGAGAGCCAATCACCAAGCTCCCATTCACTTTTCGACGCGAAAGGGTAATAAAGGTTTTCAGTGTTACGAATAGAGGCATACTGGTCATTGTCCATGCGTGCGAGGAGGTTCACACCGCCTCCACGAGATGCAGGCTTGTTCGGGTGGTAGACCCACTGACGCTGATTGGGTGTAGGTGGAGGAGGTGCTGGAGTAGGAAGAGTGTATAATATTTTCTGTGGATGCTATGGGCTTCGTATCGTCTCTTTATCCTCGAAAGGGTTGGGTATAGTACTACTTACTTCCACTGGAAGCAATTACTTCTACGTCGTGAGATCACTGAGATGTGTTTCCCTGAGAAAGAAACAGTGTCATACCATCTTGTGCTCTATCTTCATCCTCGGTGTGGTTGTCACCTGGCTGTGGATATACACGATCACCGCTGGGAAGAGACTCAACTACAGCCCGACGCCCACAGTGGGGGTTGCTAGAGAGCTGCTGGATGACATGTTCGGCATCATGGAATAGACTACCGCAGCATGGGCAAAAGAGACCTTTGCGGTCACTGTAGGATAAACTGATGCGACTCATCACAAAATTTCAAAACTGCTGGACAATCGTGAAGGTTCGTGTTCCCTTTGCCGCAAGGGCCATCACACTCAAGTCACTCCTTTTGTGTAGACCCCCAGACACCTCCAGAGTCAGTCATCAACGCTTCAGCTCCAACTCGACAATGTTCAACTTGGTTTCGTGTATAGTTTCCCGTTGTCATGCTAAAGAATCGATTGACTCTCAAGGCTCGCTTTCGGCCTGAAAGAAGTCAATTATTACCACTACTACTATTGTACAGACAACAGAAAGAACGTATGGGCGTTGATCGGAACCTAAGTCGTTACAACAAAAAATCCTGATACAAAGACGTAGTAGACGAGTTGTTGCATGGATACAAGACGGAAAAACAAGATAAATGAACGTTTTGTGAGCGTGGTTTGACCTATCCTTGACCTGATGATGGCAATGCAAGAAGAATCCTAATGAATGAGACGAGAAGAAATGAGCAGGACGGAAAATGCAGAAATGTATGGGTCTGAACCCGCTTTTTTCTTTTGCCAACCACAGGGGAAGGCGTGATCCTGTTCAGTAAGCTGTCGTAAAGTTCCTCGATGCCTCTTGGCCCATCACCCCTTCCCCTCCTTCGGCGCTTCCGCTGGCACCAGCTACCGAGGAATCCTCCATGTTCCTCATGAACCTTTTCACCACTTGCAGCCTCTGCCTCCAATTGGTGATCATCTCCACTTCCACCTCATCCCGCTCCGTCTTCTCGAACACGTTTGCAAACCAGTCGCCCAGTAACGTGAGCTGCCTCACCAAAAGCGGAAGTTTTTCTGCGCTGATGAGCTTGAAACACCCGATCGGCGTGGAATCTTTCATGCCCCTCGCCCGTTGGACTGTCACTTTGAAGTACTCGTTCTCAGCTTCGTGCAGTTGTGTGGCCGTGCCACCCCCAGAGGGCACGAGGAGCGGAGAGTGTAATGGAGAAAGCTTGACATCGGTTGGGGCAGCAGCTACCGCACTCCTGAAATTTGAAAATGCCGCTATCGCTCCCGACGAGTGGGGTTCGATGACGATGTTCAAAAATTGGAACTGCGTCGCGAGCGTATCGAACTTGTATGGCCTGCCTCCGTCGTTCCACACAATCCTGACGTAATCGTTGCCGATATGTCTCTTCTTGTTCACGCAATACTCGTCGTCGGTAGCGTTGGGCATCATTGTTGCGGTGTGGAAGAGGACTTGGCCAATATCGTCCCACCATGCGTAGGCGTATTCCCCGTCTTCGTCAGGATTAAGCCCCCCAGCGTAGACGTCAACTTGCCCACGCAGATTGATGAGGCGGCCGATCCCTTGGAGGAAACGGGTGTAAGCGGGAGAACCGTGGGTGTTTTGGAGAATCTCCAGCTCCTGGGTCTGGCCAGGGGCGACGTACATGACACCGACTTTATGTGTGTCGATGACAGGCGTGCGGTCAAGGTTTCGGAAGAGGGCGGGGAGTGCGGACTCGTCGATGATTCGACGGTGCGTTGGGGGACTCGGGTAGGAAGACAGTTGAAGCGGTAGGAACGAAGGGTCCACCGCGACCTGCTTTCGGCGCTGAGAAGGAGCCGTCTTGCTCCAGACATAGCCTGTAACAGGGTCGGGAGCAGGGAGGGAAGGAACATCATTGGAAGCTGGTACAAGGTCTCGGATTTCCCGCTTTAGAACATGTCAGTACCCGTGACGAAGATTAACAAGGGGGTCTCTCACGCTGCTACTACTGGCTGCCTGTTCCGTCTCCTCTGAAGGATCAGGCTGCTCTGCTCTGGCCGCCTCTTTTTCCATGAGCAACCCTGCGGATAAGGATACCATGTCAGGGTCAACCTCGCCAGGCCCAACAAGTGGTACATTCTCCAACTTGCAAATGAATTTGGTAAACCCAGACGGACGTCTCGAAACAACCTCGATCCATCCCAATCTGGCCAGTGCACGGATGGTGACGATCGCATTACCCATCAACCACGACTTTTCTCCGATCGCCGGTTCGGATGAACCGTCGTTCGCAGTGTGAGGGTTCATGACGATTTCGCTCAGCACAGAGGTTGCTGGCCTAGGGTCGGCGCTGGCGTAGGTGTATCGGGCTAACCAGTCAAAGCATACCTCGGTCGGTTCATCGACTTCTGATCTCTCCTCGTTGGCCAACAGAAGTTGTCTCGTAATGTATGGGATGTGCCGCGGCCGATCAGGTAGCCTTACGGCCAAAAACCAAACGTAAACCACACAAAACGATATCATCCTCACATACTGCGACATCGCCCACGAAATAACTGGCGTTGTTCCCGGACGGTTGTGGTATTGAAGATATTGCAAAGCGACGCCAAATACCATTTTGAAGTTGTCTTCGCGCAGGTTTGCATGCAGCTCAGGGATAGACCCAACGATGAAGAGGAAACTGAGAATGTGGACGGCCATGTCGGGATTGGACATGATTTGTGAGAGTTTCTCGAGGAGAGGCGGAAGGCTGCGTTTGACAGAGGATGTCAATTCGAAAGCTGAAAGCGTAAGTGCGTGGAGACAGCAAATGATAGTGGATGGTTGTCCATTCAGTCCTTCCCTGAGAACATCCACGAGGGCATGACGGAGTGGGAGCTCGAAGCAACGACGGTAGCTTATCAAAACCGATAGCGTATGGTACGCAACGCCATGCGCATCTCGTGCCTTGAGTCCCACAGGCCATCGTTCGATGGAAGATCCCAGATCGCCGACGGTGACACCAGAGCAGATCACCGTCAACAACTTGGCAATAAGCGATCGACATTTCGGCCCACAGAAAAGGTGTTTGTTGGAGAGTTGCACAGGAAGGTGACACAAAATGTAGGAAAGGACATCCCAGTTCTTCTCCTTCTCGAGTATCCCCAGGATGGCCGAGAGGTACGCGTCAACTGGGATAACGCGAGAAGATTCTTGCACCGGGTCATAAGACACAATCCCTTCGCTTGGCGTATCTGCATCGATTGCAATAAACGGGAGTGTTTCTGGAACAGACCAAAGGGTATCTCTCCATTTAGTACCAATCAAAGTGGATTGAGGAGGTGAAACGGGTAGTGGGGCTCTTGAGCGACTTCTGCTCGGTACTGATGGCGAGGGAATGACGCCTCGTCCGCGCGAGGCCCTCCTACCGTCCCGCTCCTGTACACCTTTTGAACGACGAGTAAGATGCTCATCTTGTGGTGCGTCAGTGGTTTGTCCGCGTTCATCTTGATATGCGGATTCGGGACCGCGTCCGATCAGACAAGCGAGGGTGGTAGTGAGGCCATCCAAGTCGTGGTGAGCCTCGACGAAATAGATGCGGTGATCCCGATCGGCTCGGATGCGCATCAAGAATTGCAAAGCTAAAACTCGCGCTCGTGGGCATTTTGCATCTGTTGCCATTTGTACAATGATTTGAAAGACTGAGAGGGCAAAGTCGACATTTTCTGGTGTCAGCGAATAGGGGGTGAACGCGAGCTGGCCGAATATCGCAGCCAATGAAAGCACCGCGATAGATGCCTGGGTAAATGTTGGCTCTGGAGATGGCGAGGAAACTAGGGGTGGAGGCAGGTTGTCGGGCTGTTCTTGTGATTGCTGAGATTGTGGACGCGACCCTGCGAGTGTCGACAGCAACGACATGACGGAGGGCAGTCCCGAATCCCGGACGGATATACTTCGGTAATCCGATTGTCTCCGCGAGAGAACGGGGGACGCAACAGTTGAGGTACACCCAGAGAGAGGCGCAACAGGGGAGGGGGAAGGCGTTTCCGACGTGTTTATCAACGTGCTGTCGTCGTCATCTTCTGCGACGCTATCAGAAGCTAGCCCTGCGAGTAGTTCAACCATTTCCCTAGTTGACGTATACGAAGAGGGGGTGGATGAGTTATCAACCGAAGGCATACGCCGGTTGACCGTGCGCAACACGACTTCGTCAGCGAGAATTCTACCCATAACAATGTTGGCAGAGGTATCCATGTTGTCGTTCGCCTCTCTCTGACAAAACTTGAATACCAGCTCTGCCAAATCCATCCTATAGCTGTGCATGTCCTTCAAAGAGTCATAGATTGCTTCAAGTACCTTCATGATTTCCAGTCGTGTTAAGGGGCGTGTGTGACCAAAAATGGTAGCATTCGACAGGATGCTTTCCCAGTTGCGCAACCAGTCGGGCGAGGCTGGAGATAAGTCATGTTGCTCAAACATAACTGCAGGGAGTTTAGCGGTGTCCGTATCAGCTAGGTGGTCAGCGATGGACAGAAGAGTGGTGGAGAGCGAAGGATTCATGTAGGTGGAGTGATCGCGCGCCAGAAGAGAGGTTAACGTCCGCAAGAACGGAGTTGGGGCGTCACTAGGCTGCGATAATGGAATAGTCAAAGGCGCATTATCTGGACCCCTACCAATCGCAGAATCAGTATCTCGACCACCGCACAGCAAGGGGGACATACTTGAGGGGACGAACAAGTGATACCAAGTGGCGTAGGGTCTCACCAGCAATGCTCGCCTCCTCTTCGTCCATGTCGACTCCGTCTTCCCTCTCATCAAACTCTTGGAAGATGTCCTTCAAAGTACCCGCCGCTTCGTCCAATATACGATCCCTGTCGACGCGAATGGCCTCATCAGAACCCGCACTAGCCCGCTTTGCCCAAGCCTCGATGGACTTGCACAGCATACGCCCCAGCTTTAACAAGTCCCAACCTGACAGATCGTCCTTGGACCATGCGCGCTCCATCAAATCCTTTTCAAGGTCCATGTGGCCGGGTGCCCCAGATTGTGCATATGAGTGGGTGCTTAATCTCGCGATATAGGCTCTCGCCATTTTGCTACAAAGTGCCTGGCGAATGTCGAAGCGCAACGTTCGATGAGCTCCAAAGGATATCGAGAGACCATGAGGGTCCAGTGTTTGATCGGTAGGAGACAAATGACGTTTGAGTATCATGATACACGATGCTCCGTAGGGTCCTGAAAAGAGGGAATGTAGCATTTTTTGTATCCGTTCCTCGAGACCCACAGGTCCGCGGGGGCGGCCATTCATCACGGATAAACGAGGCAGGGGAGAAGCAAAGAATGCCTGGGCCCGGAATAGCAATGGAAGGATAAGATTGAGCATCTTGGGCGCTAGAGATTTCAGTTGGGAATGCAGATGATCAAGGTAAATGGTGGTCATCAGTTCTGCAGGATGCCGAGAAGGGTGTACAGCAGAGGGCGGGAGCGAACGAACAGATATCGAGGAAGAATGCCTCTTATGTCCATTGGACGCCGATTTCATAGACTGCTCAGTTGCCCCTGTTGAAGCAGTAACCGAAAGAGTGTCTGAGCTGTGTGGGATGTCCAATGTTTTTGAAACCAAGGACGCATAGAACTGGAGAACGCTAGCAAGGTCACCCTCCGAGATGCGTGCGACAGTCTCCGGATGTTCGAGAATAGAGGACACGAAAGCTGCGAGAAGCTCGACGCTGCGCTCACGGTCAGCACATTCGGAGGGATCACATGAGAGGTACGCGTCGCATGCGCCCTCCATCCAGCTTTTGAGGAGGTTCAGCAGAGGGATCTCGATGCCAAACGCTTCGCTGCCTCCTTTGGTGAGAGCGTGAAGAGCTCGCAGACGAGAGTCGCCGATCTCTGGGGACCACGAAGTGTGTAAAAGGAGAGAACAGTGCGCCAGCCTGTCCGAGGTAGTGACCTTGCTATCGTATCTCTCCCAATATGAGGCCATGATGTCGTAGCCAGCACATTGTAGCTGCGGGGGTGACTCGACGCCGCAAAGGGATCCGAGGAGGGGGTTCAGGACCGCAGCTTTTGGGTGCGGGGACTGCGTAGTGATGGCAGTCGCCAAGGCGCGAGCGTGCGCCAGACTGGGGACGGCAGGTGGAGATAGGGCTTCCACGAGGGCGTCAAAAGCGAGTGCCTGGGGCTGGGGTTGAGGTGCAGGCGTCACCGACACGGTCTCTAGCCTGGGTCTGCGCCACCCGGCGGCGAAGGAAGAGAAAGTCGTAGTGTTCGATCTCTGTCTGTGTCTTGGGCCGCCATCCGTGTCTGCGTGGGGACGGGCCATGTAACTGCCAGGGTGCGATGTTCCTGCCGAACACCGCCATCAACGAGCTGGACGCTGCGCGCGACGACGAACTCACGAGGACGTGTGCGACGTACAGGACGTCGCTGATGGAAGAAATGGGCTTTTTTGTCGTCAGGGTCGTGTAGGGTTCGTGCGAGGAGTCGAGTGAGCTGCAGTGAGCTGCCCAAGTGCGATGGACTTTGAATTGACGTTTACGTTGCCAATTTATGTTCTCCACAAAGACCCCGAACACCGCCTAATAAAACGAACTCGTCTACGATATTTAGAAACGCGCTAGTGTACGTCTACTCTCCCTCCTCGAACGAACGGACGACGTCTTCCCTCGACGAAGATCTACAAATGATCGAGCATGAATACGGAAGTGGACGGCTGCGAAGACGAGGCGCGTAGTATAAAGTCGGACAATCTTGGAGAAGCAACCTACCGAATCACCCCCGCAGTGAATTTGGGTTCAACCTCAATCTCCCTCCCCGTTCCATCCTTTCCCTTGTCAATACGGAATACAGCCAGGATGCTCACAATCCCCATCCATAGTATGGAATCTGCAACCCACTTGCCTGGGCAGTGTCTCCGTCCGAACCCAAAGGCCACGCGCGACGTGAGGGGGTCACCGTCTATCACAGTCCCATCCTCACTGAGATACCGATCCGGGTTGAAGTCATAGGGCTCTGGATACTCGCTCTCTTCGTGATGAATCTCCCTACGGAAAACCAACTCTGTCAAGTCGTCCGAGCGAGTCGATGGGCGCCACTGACCAGACATTGGGCAAGATCATCGTACCTGCGAGGCGCCAAGATGAAACGCGACGCATCACCAATCAGGTCGTGCGGCGCACCTTTCGGAATGAAATAACCCTCAAAAACGTCATCACAACAAGTCATGTGAGGCAACGCTACATCGCACCCACTTGGTCAACACTTCCAAGAACAGCTTTTGCCAACGACGAACCTAGTGGTGCAACACTATGCCACCGCATCGTTTCTCGTAGCACAGCTTCGACATAAGGCAAGGATTTTCGATGACTGAAATCCGGTAGAACGTCATCACCCAACACCGAGTCAATCTCGGCTTGAGCACGACGCTGAGCTTCAGGGTAAAGCATCATCGCCATCAAGAACGCTGACAAAGTCGCCGCACTCTGCAAACGTAGCCCTGAGCCCGCATGCCAAGAATTCCCCCCAGGACGTATGACTCACCGAATCATATCCCGCTGCGATAAAAAGACCCCAGATCAGTTGGCGAGGTCTTCCAGAAGTAGAAACAGCACTTACCGATGTAAACTGTCGCGGCACATTCCTTGATCGTCTTTTCTTGGAATGCGCGCTCTCCCGTCTCATCCAACCTGTCCAGCAAATCCGAAACCATGGATTTCGCAAACGAACCACTTTCCTGTGTCAAGCAGGCGGTTCAGTGATATTAATAGGATAGAGATTTATTGTCCGCACCATGCTCTTCCTCACGTATTCAAACGGGCCGTCCAAGGATCTCAGGGATAGCTCCCGAGACCTTAATGCATCCCTTTTGAACGTTGCCCCAGGAAACCAAGATGGGATATTTGCCACTGCACACCAGCGCATGCTTTAGTTTACCACGCCTCCATATAAGGAAAGATACATACAGAAAGGGAAAGCTGTGAGCATCGCGTTTCGCTCAGGGGGCAACCCATCGTTCAGTAACTTGACAAACTCTGCAAGCGATTTCACGAGTGGTGCATCCAAAGAATCCGTCTCGTATCCATAGGTAAATGCCATAGTAATGGAGATGATGTATCTGGATAGGGTCAACATACAGAGCAAGAGAACATACGATGATGAAAACTGACAACTGAATATGACTCTCGAAGTCGTCGGGCGAGTCAAGGAGGCTCTGTATCAACTTCATGGCCTTGGATCGATAGAGATGCTGGTGTAATTCAACGGTTTCCAGCTTCATCACTTGACGGAACATCCTCCGGTGAATTCGCCATTGCGGGCCATAGGGGAGAAATGCGGTGGCGAAGTCGATCCCAAACCTATGGCATCCCATGTCCATTATTTATGTAATTGACGCAGAACACTGACGCCCGCACTCACAGCTTACTGGTGCATGTAGTCGGACGTCCAGAATACGTGGATGATCGTTGGTCGAGCAACTGTCTCGCGACTTTACTTGAATTTATGATGACGACGTCTTGGCCGAGTAGCTGGCAATATACGATAGGACCTGTCCAAGATAAGTGCTAAAGCGTTAGTCAAGTTTGCCAGGGGATAACCACGAAGTTCACGCGCCATATTTCTTTCGCCATGCACCATATGTGAGCCATGGTTGTTCCGAATCGATATCGAGAACGTTGCCGATTAATGGGAGGGACTTTGGACCTGGAGGTAACGGAAGACCACGTCTTAATCGTGAGCTGCGACGGTAATAAATCATGCAGCCAAGGGCGACAACCGGAGTGAGGAGGAAAACATTAACTGAAGCAAGCATCTTTGTTGTTGGACTCAAAGCCCTCGACGGCTTCCATTTTATACGCACGGTGCCAGTAGCGGGGAAACGGGTTCATCATAACCCCTGTTCTAGCCCAGTCAAAAGATTCCGTGCACACCACGCGGAAAAAAAAAATTACGCATTCAGGGTCGTCGGAAGCACGCACCACGTAAGTGATAGCATTGCAAGCTATGACAATCGCGTCACTGAATTCGCAATGCAAAAAGTAAGCTGGCTGGCAGTTCGAAATTCTCTGGAAAGCCTTCGCCGCGGTGTCTCTTGTCTGGGATCTCAGATTCGGGCTTTTTCTGGATTGCAAATTGTTCACCATCCTTCGATTACCTTGGGTGACCGCGTTCCGAAACAAGTATCGTGCCTTCCATCTACACAGATCTGTAAAACGAGGATATTGGATTGAAGTGGACGTTACAACGCCGAGGGAACAAGGAAGATGGGAGGCGCACAAGGGGCTGGTACTCGTGGTGATTATGATTAGAGTCCATTGCAACAGGGGTATGAAGAACGAGAAATACTGGAAGGATTAAATTGTCTTAGGTGCGAAAAAACTAAGTTGCGACACAGGGAGAAAAGGGGGGGCAATGAAAGGAGTGCCTTGTGACGGCATTCATCGAGTCACAGCGGCAGACACTGAGTGTCGCTTTGGATTATGGTTTTGTCGCCCCTTCGACAGCGGCGATGGCGATGGCGATGGCGTGCCGTGCCCGCCGTGCCCGTGGTGCTGTGCAGGTCGATTAGGACGGACACCGCAATCCCGAGGAGCTACTTCTCCACACTTGACGTGTGCTCTGTTGATGGGAGACATAAGAAACGGTGAGCGCACCAACCGCGTCGTCAGATATAGTCCTTCTGCTTCCGAGCGTATCGAATCCACCCACCGAAGTCCGCAGTCGTCACACTCCAGGACAGGCTTCCATCCAATCCTCTTTGCACAAATATCACACTTCTGCACAAGAAGAGCACTCGAGAAGAACAGTTCAAGGGGATTCCACCCCCCATCAAGATGTCTGCCAGGTGAAGATGATCCGGAACGTTTTGCACCCGGCCGTATTAATGTAAATCTGTGTAACATAGGGACGGATCGAATGGACGAATGTCCTTTCGTTGCCCTGGTCGTGGACGGAACGGACGATTGAGCGGTACGGTATGTTTGAACTGAAAGTATAGAATCTGAGCTAGTAGGCGTCATGCTGTCATCTGTGGAAGATGTCGCCCCCGGAGTGATAGGATCCGACGTAGCATTCGGATCTGGACAGGGTCGGATCGTGAGAATTGAAGATATGGATGGTGGAACAGTTTCAGTGGCGTTGCCCGCATGTCCGCGAACAACGGTTGTGCTGTAGTCCGAGTACGTGCTCGACGTGGTGTTGAGAAGGGGAGAAGTGCTGTTCTCGCTATTTCCTGGGAGGGATGTATTAGTTGTGCATTCGCAGCACGAATTAAGTTACTTACCGTTAGTGGCCCCACCATTACTCCAATCACTGTCGAGGCGCGTGCTAATATCAAAGCCTTCCATGGCATTCGCAAGCTCTTCATCGCTGTCTTCTTCCCCGCTGGACAGAGCCGCCAAAATACCCTCTGCTGCCGTGGGCGTTGATTTCTTAATCTCTTTCCCAACGCCAACGCCAAAACTGGGTATACGAGGGGCGGTAGGTCGTTTCCCGCCCGTCATAAATTTGACGCTGCCTAGGTGAAGGTCCTCTGTTTCTGGGCGAGCCAGAACCTCTGCTTCGATATCCTGTAGTCGCTCGAGAATATGACGTGTAGTGGGGCGTGCAGCCGGATCCTCTGCCATGCAGTCGAGGCAAAGAGAAAGGAAAGTAGGTGGGCATCCTGGGTTTGCTAGTTTGTGTACCTCATCTGCATCGATCCCGAACGTGGGACCGGTGCGTTTGAAATGACGGTCATCGGCAAGTCGTCGAGACGCTATTTCGCAGAAGATTATGCCAAGGGAGAAGATATCCGTTGGGAGGTCGAATTCAAGGCCTAAGAGGATTTCAGGAGACATGTACGAGTCCGTGCCACAGAACGTGAGTCTCTTGCTCTCTTCCTCATTTCGAGCCGCGATACGGGCGAAACCAAAGTCAGTAATCTTGAGACGACCGTTGGCGGTGACAAGTAAGTTTTCGCCTTTCAAATCTCGATGTATGCATTTACGTGCGTGGAGGTATGCCAAGGCACGGGCGATATCTGTTGCAAAGGACATGCGAAGACGCCAGGGAAATGGCTTGGTCTTGTCGAAGATGTATTGCCGAAGATTGCCTGGTTTAGAAGTCAGTATAAAATATTCAACGACGGTATGCGCTTGACCGTTCTCGATATATTCGGAAATGATGAAAATTCGACCGTCGGATGGTGGTGCCCTAGAAAGCCCAAGGTATAAGACGACATTTGGATGGCGGGCTTCCCTGGACGAGAGGTAAATTCGGATGTGCAATGACAGCGAGAGAGGAAGTTTACTTCATAAGCCGCCACTCCCGTTCGAAGTACTTGGCGACGTCATAGTTACTTGAAGGAAGTACCTCCTTGATGGCCACGTCGATTCCCAGGTAAGAACCTGCGGCGGTTGTGAGCACCGCGGTAAGAATATGGGACACCAACAGACCCTTGTAGACGTTCCCAAAAGAACCAGATCCCAGCTTCTTCCACTCCCCCCTGATATCCTGGGCAAGGGCATGATAACGGTCCAATATAGCCGAGCTTGAAAGTGCATACCTCGAAAGGAATGACATCGAATGCATCTGCCATTTCACCTGTCTATGGAGGAAATGACGGTATAAACGAGTGAGCGGACTGCGAGAGAGTGCTGGTCTCTGATCAGTGCCGTCCAGTCATCCACTCCAGCTAGTCCGATTCAAGCGAGACACCACGTGATCACTCAATCTAATCTAATCTAATCTAAGTAATCGAGGCTGCTTGATAGCCTTAAGCGACGATGCTGCCGACGTGGCCCTTGCATGTCTCTTTCTCGCTTCATCTCGCCGTCTCGTTGGGCTTTTGAGCCAGACGAGACGGTGTTTGCTGAAAATGGCTGGAGCAACAAAGATATGGACCCTGTTCCCCATCATCTGAGAACATGGACGTGAGTGTATCTTTGTTTGATACCCGGCCGTTTTTTTAACCAACAACCCTAGCACTTGGAACTATGTGCGTCAACTCCCAACCAGCTATTCATATCACTACACTCACGTAGATTACATATTGGCTATCTGATGCCGTGACGATCCCAATATGGGAGACTGCGGGCTCCATGCTTGCGGTTGGTCTGTCTTGGTGCGTGTCGCACCGTTTGCCCACTGCATTGCAAGTATTGAAGTCAACAAAGGCGACAAGCCCTCTCGTGCATTGCCGCTGGCTATTGTATTATTTCCATGGTCATGGTACTCAATGGAACCATAGGAGCTCGCCTCCACGTCGCGTTTCCGGTCTTGAACAGGTCTTCATTTGGCTTCTGGTTCAGCTATTTCACTGTTTTCAGCCGCATTACCCTGGCCATGTTTTGGTTCGGTATTCAGGTAAGCCATGCATTACGTTATGATGTTTTCCTGCGGACCAAGAAATCGTCAGTCTTATAATGGGTCACAATGCATATATCAGGTAAAAGGTTTCGAATTGTCATCGTTCGACGTTATTTCCCTTAACTCGGATTAAGATGATCAAGGCAATTTGGCCTTCGATTGCGAGAATGCCGAACCATCTCCCTCCTGGTGCTAGCATCACTAGTCCAGGTCTTTTGTGCTACCTCGTCTATTGGCTTGTCCAGTTCCCTTTTATACTGCTCTCTCCGCAGAAAATGAAATGGCTGTTCATCGTCAAGAGTGTGATAGTTCCGGTAACATGGCTAGCTATGGTCATCTGGGCGTTCATTCGCGTACCACCATCTAACGGACTCTTCGCCGAGCATGCAACTAAAACCGGAACACAGTTTTCTTGGAGTTGGCTGAGTGCCCTGAACAGTGTGCTGGGCGCATATGCTACTTTATCTGTCAATATCCCTGACTTTACCGTGAGGTTATCCTCTTCCTTTGCTTCATATGTAGCTTACTGAATTCTAGCGGTATGCGAAAAACGAGAAAGCGTAGGTGCTTATCTTCATAAATACAGTGTGCAAGGCTTACAAGTTCCCCTCCAGTCAATTCGTACAACCTTTGATTATACCTGTCGCATTCATACTCAGCAGTTTCGCCGGTATCGCCGTTACCAGTGCCGGAATCCAGCTTTACGGGGAGGTACTTTGGAATCCCCTGCTTCTAATTGACAACTGGGACAATCGTGCTGCTGCTTTCTTTGCTTCGCTGTCTTTTTTGCTGGCGACGATTGGAACAAATATTAGTGCCAACACTTTCGGCGCTGGAAATGACATGACAGCATTGCTTCCAAAGGTAAGATCTCCCGAATGACCCTCTCATGGATACTGATACATTGAACAGTACATTAACATTAGGCGTGGTCAAATCATTTGTGCTTTCATTGGTGGCTGGGCCTTTCTTCCCTGGAAAATCTTAGCCAAGTAAGTCTGCGACACTCGAGATGCTTTCTAGGACGACGCAGACTAAAATCCGCACTCTCCGTGTTATCACTAAGTGCCCAAGGATTCTTAAATTTCATGAGCGGATACACCATTTTCTTGGGACCGTTCGCAGGTATCATGATCACCGACGTGCGCTTCCACATATGATCGATTTCCATGTACCTGACCGACCTTACAGTTCTGGCTAGTCCATAAAGGAAAAGTCGATGTTCCTGCCATGTATGATCCACGTGGCCGATACCGCTACATCGGAGGATTCGTAAGTCACTGAATTTCCATTCTCACATTGCTCGAAATTGAATGACCAATACCCCAAAGAACTGGAGAGCCGTTCTGGCCATGCTTGTGACTGTGGGACCTACTTTTCCGGGTCTCATCGAGTCCATCAACCTAGCTGTCAGCGTGGGTTATATGACTCGTCTTTTTGACATTGCCTGGATCTATGGGGTAAGTCCTCGACGCTCATTACGGACATGCCTTATGCATACTCAACATTTCTAAGTTTGTGGTTGCCTCTACCATCTACTACGTCTCTTCCATTCTATTCCCTGCCCGGGAAACATTTGTAGAGAAGCTCATTCTCGCGGATGACGCAAGTTTGGATCATGTCCGCGATGGCAACTTCCCTGTCGAGATGCATAACGGCAAGGGAGACGACGCCAAGGTCCCCGGAGAAGGACAGTAGATCGGGTTCCGTGACTTTCCTCGTCGATCCCGTGACTCGTTCCATGCGATTAGCGCGTTTAGAACAATCTAGACTGTTGGTGACTCGGCATGAAAAAAGTGTACGCGAGTCACCGTTGCGAAGATGATCGGTATTTCTGGAATTGAGTCCGTGCCGAATCTAGGTTCAGGCTTGATTCAACCACCTTCTTGCGGATCAGCTTTTGCCGTTCGATTCTCCCGTATGTTTCATCGGAAATGGGATCCGACGCCCGAGTCTTGTGTGCTTGGCTACTCCGTCCGCTTGACATATCCGTGATGACTACTCCCGAGTCCAGAGCAGAACCAGCTTCGGCGGAGCCTCGGTCCCGTTTGTCATACGGATGACCGACCAAGTCAACGTTTTGAGACGCAGGGCGGCAGGTCTGGCCCAGGCCCGTCGGATAAAATACGACTCTTCTTTCAAAACCGATTATCACCCGTGGACGGTGACTTTGGTTATCCCCGGGATCCGTTGCAAGTCTCCCATACGTACACACCATTACATATATGCGGCATCAGTGACCCACAAGAAGCTCTTGAGCAAATGCTACCTTGACTTGTTGAATTTTCTTGTGGTATTGATGCATTTTGCAGTAGTGTCGGCGCGACTCGGTCGGCCCCCGTACTGGAAAGAAGGTCTCGCTTAGCGGCTCCAAGTCACTCTGCTATACTAGTACCAATATGGGACACAACAATTGTCCTCGACATTGGCCGCCACTAATCGCTTGATGGCTTGGGCAATGCGGCCATGTCCCGTGCGCGGTCATTTCTTGCTCTCGGTTCCGAATTGCAGTCGTTCCTCTGATGTTACCACCACAGCACTTCGCAATGGGTCTGACCCGTCTGATCCTCGACCAGCTGTTCCCGTCTGCACTTCATTGCCCAGCAGGGTCTGTTCCAGACCTGTCAGGAAAAGTCGCGCTTGTCACTGGAGCAAACGCAGGAATCGGTAGAGAGACGGCGAGGGTCAGTCCAGCGTTACCTAGCCTCTCAATGTCTATGCCTGTGTTCATGCCTATTCTTTTTTCTCTCAGGTCTTGCTCACCAAGAACGCCAAAGTGTGGATCGCGTGTCGTGACGTGTCCAAGGGCGAGGCAACCTTGAAGGAGTTGAAGGCACTCACTGGACGCGATGCCCACCTTCTCAAACTCGACTTGGCGAACTTGAGGTCGATCAAACAGTCTGTGGAAGAGTTCTTACAGTACGAGCAAACGTCTCCTCGATTATTTGAGCCAGGGCACTGACCACCTCTCGACAGACGAGAAACCCAACTTCATATCCTCTTCAACAATGCGTATGTATGCTGTCATCGGACTACTTCAATCGGCTGACTTGTGAATCAGTGGCGTATTTCGACCACCAATTGAGCTGGTTACGGATGATGGATATGACCTGACATTTGGAACGAACGTCCTCGGTCACTTCTACCTTACGAAGCTGCTATTGCCCATTCTCATATCCACAGCCAAGTCCTCACCTGAAGGAACCGTCCGCGTGGTGAACACGGCCTCACACGGTCACTTCTTTGGCAACCTCCAGTTTGACACATTCATAGATGGTCCGAAAAGGAGGGCCGACCATACGTTGAGGTTGTATGGACAGAGCAAGACGGTAGGTTAACGTTGAAGGCGATGTGGAGATAATCATCCCTCATCAAACACAGGGTAACATTATCTTTTCTGCCGAACTACACAGAAGGTATCGTGATCAAGGCATTGTATCAACTGCTCTCCATCCGGGTTTGTCCTTCTCTCACCCTTACCTTGTTACATCTCATCTCCTTACCAGGCGTAGTTGACACTCAGGTTAAACGTCACCTCAGTAGCTTGTGGCAGCGACTCTCTGTACGTTTTGTTTCATTGTAATGTTGTTCTTTCTTACATAGTACGGTCTTCAACTTTAGACGTGGGTGTTGTGGGACGTTTCGTATGGTGCCCTCACTCAACTCTATGCGGGCACTGCTCTGGATGCTGCGAGGCTCGGCGGACCGGTGAGACGGGTCCGCCCTGTCGGTTCTCGAGCCACGAACTGAACATCACCGCTGTTTGGTATAGTATTTCATTCCATGGGGACGCATTGGTACACCGTGCGCCAATACACAAGACCCGCAACTTGGCAAGGAACTCTGGGGATGGTTGGAAGAACAGGCGTTGAAGTTGTAGGTTACAGTCTGGCTTTGAGTTTCCTTGAGTCGCTGCTTCGTAAATACTAATCACCAACATCGATTCGTCGACCGTTATGTCGACCAAAATTTCTGGCTCGGACTGATAATTGCGCAAGTCCATCTTTCTTCAACTTCACCGTTGGCAGGCTGGGGTTTACATCTCGGCTTCTGTGAGTCAGTTGTGACTGGTAGTAATTCTTACCAGTGGTAAGGAGCAGGAGTAACTTGAACCCCGCCTCGCTGGCGGTACATCATTGTCGGCGCGAGCACGCGACACTTGCACACACGAACTGACCCCGGTGTGAAAAAACAAGCTGTCCTAGACACGATTGCTCTCACGGTATGTATACGTAGTCGCCGCATTATAGTTTTGCCACTGACTGCGCGCTGTCCGTGCGTGGGTTTTGCGTCACAGTTGAAACGTTGATCATTCAAAGAACATTGAACCTTGGATAATACCACACTGGTGACCCCCGTACCTGTCACGATGGGTCTGGCTTATTCGTTCCTTCGCGAGATGTTCCCGCCTGCACCACATTTCGCAGTAGAGTCCATTCCCGACTTGTCGGGAAAAGTCGCGCTCATCACCGGAGCAAATGCAGGGATCGGTAAAGAGACGGCGAGGGTCAGCGCAGCGATACTATGACTTTCAATGTCTCACTGGCGTTCATACCTAATTCGCTCTTAGGTCTTGCTCACCAAGAACGCCAAAGTGTGGATCGCGTGTCGTGACGTGTCCAAGGGCGAGGCAACCTTGAAGGAGTTGAAGGCGCTCACTGGACGCGACGCCCACCTTCTCAAACTCGACTTGGCGAACTTGGGGTCGATCAAACAGTCTGTGGAAGAGTTCTTGCAGTACGAGAAAACGTACCTTCCATTATCTGAACCAAGACACTAATTTGCTGTCTATAGACGAGAAACTCAACTTCATATCCTCTTCAACAACGCGCACGTACACTGTTAACTGTTTTCTCTTCGATTGGCTCACTATTACTCCAGTGGCGTCTTCCAACCATCAGTCGATAAGCTTACAGATGATGGATATGACCTGCAATTTGGAACAAATGTTCTGGGTCACTTTTACCTGACGAAACTGCTATTGCCCATTCTCGTTTCTACTGCCAAATCCTCACCTGAAGGAACGGTCCGCGTTGTGAACACATCCTCGCAAGGCCATCTATTTGGCGACCTGCAGTTTGACACATTCAAAGATGGTCCAAAAAGGAGGGCTGACCGCCCAGCGAGGTTGTATGGACAGAGCAAGACGGTAGGTTAACGTTGAATGCGACGGAAATAATCATCCTTCATCAAACACAGGGCAACATTATCTTCTCTGCTGAGCTGCACAGAAGGTATCACGATCAAGGCATTGTCTCAACCGCTCTCCATCCGGGTTTGTCTCTCAGGCTCACCCTGTCGTTCCTGTACAACCTTCATCTTTCTGCCAGGCGCGATCAACACCGAGATTAAACGTGACCTTGACATTATCTCGTATCAAATCTTCGTACGCTTTTGTTTCGTTGCATGTCTTGCTTTTGCACAGTGTAAGGTACTGATTCGGTCTCAAACTTTAGAACTGGTTCTTTTGGCACGTGTCGTTCGGCGCCCTTACCCAACTATATGCAGGCACTGCTCCGGACGCTGCGGGACTCGGCGGACAGGTGAGTCAAGTCCGTTCCATTGGTTTTTTCTCGAGTCATTGATTATCACCGTTTTAGTATCTTATCCCATGGGCACGCATTGGTACACCACGTGCCAATACACAAGATCCGCAGCTTGGCAAGGAGCTCTGGGCATGGTTGGAGGAACAGGTGGCAAAGCTGTGATCCCGTAATGTTTCTGGCTTCAAGTTGCCTTGACCACTCTCTTCCCGGATGTACATATGACTATGCGCTTATCTTCCATACATGATATACCTAGATGCATTGCAAACGAAGACCAACATTGGTATCACTGACCCTCAAAGTCCTCAGCATGTAGCTGCACATAATTTAAGAACCCTGTTTTACTGGTGGCGCGACTAGGAGTCAGCACGCGCGGATCTTCAAGCATGGGCAGCCATAACACTCACTATCCGATCTTGTACGTGAAATGCCGATCAAGCAGAGGGCGGTCACTTCCCGGCATGGCGCACATCGGAGAGGACGACCAATATGGTTCGTGCGATGGTAAGGGAGATGTGAAAAGGTACACGATCGACGGCATCATGGGCTGAGCGAAGTGGGGGTTACCAGGGAAGCCAAACCTAGGAGGCTGGTGGACACCATGTGTTTGCTGCAGGTAGAACGGGTTAGCCGCGAACCGAGGGTCCCTCGCGTTTTGATTCATCCCGAATGGCTGAGGTCGGAAGTCTTTGACATAGAAATCTTGATGTGTTCCAGCATGCGTTACTGGGGATAGGTAAGCCAACTCTTGCTGATAGGACGATGTATCGAATCCCACCAAGAACAATATCTTCAGGCTTGATTCCTGCATTTTTGGCAATCTTCTTCCCATTCTCAAGCAAATACTGCCAAGCGTCTTTGACGCACGCAGAAAACGCCTCATGGACTACAGCAACGTCAATTTGTTTGTACGGAGGTACAGCGACTGGCCACCTGCATCCAGAGTCAGCACACATCCTCGAGACAACTAGGCATGAAGGACGCGCCCTGATACATTCATCGGCAGTTCGAACGCTTGGAGTGGCTGTCTCTGGATTGACACGTTTTCCCAACACCAGTGTTCTCCGTTTTCCCTGAAAGACAGCTTGAGCGCCCCAGCGTCGTCTTCAAGAACGTTCCCCAAGCGAACGAACGAACTCCAGTCTTTTCCCCGGGGAATATACCCAAAGTCACCCACGGAGAATTTGCAAGCAGGCACATTGCGTTCATACCAAGAATGCTCATGAGCTCCTGCGTGAAACGTGAGGTCGCGGACCTGACGTAGCGTTAAGGAGGGGGTATCAGAGTCGTTATCCTCGATGAGTAGTTGAAGCTTTGATGGCAGTAGAGGTTGTTGGCTACCACTAGGCAGGAGCGATCTTGCAAGAGTTACAAGATGATTGACCTTCTTTTGTATATCCTCCGTAACTATTTCATGTCAGTCACGAACGAAGCAATGACGTTTAAAACTAACCCTCTTCGTCGCACGAAGTATACGAATAGGTGACTCTTCCTTGGTTTGGTAACATCTGGAAAGGGATCAGTCACAACCACAAGGATAAAGCACAAACGTACTTTTAGGCATACATTGAGTAGCGTGTGCGCTAAACCATAGTTTCGCGCAGAATACCACTTTCCTTCCCGTGGTGGGGGCAAACCCACAACGAGGGTCTTCTGGGAATCCACGCGGAATCCTGCAGCCTAAAGGGACTCAGTCTCATAGAAGAGTTCAAGCCAGAAATGATATTGGGCTACCTCGAAAAAGTCTTGTACTTGACTGTCCGTGAGATTTAACTGCCTCTGGACATATAATGCCGTATCCTAATGACGCTCCACTTGGTGAAGAGCAACACAGATTCACGCAAAATCTTACAGCAAGATCACGATACTTGGACAAAAAGTGAGTGATAAATGACTATACAACGAGAAACATACTCACAAACCGAAGCATAAGCTCCATGCACGTCGCAAGGCTTGCCGTTCGGAGCATCTCCCGCACCGTTGCTTCCGGTGTTTGTGTCTTTACTAGGCTGGTTTCAGTGTTCTAACATTATGATTTTGCGACGTATTCACCGTTCGACAAAAGTATGAACGGGGTTGGGGTTTCGTCGTCGGAAAAGCCCAACATCTGCGGTAAATTTGGGTGGCTGCACCCAATTAACTTTGTCGAGACACCACTAGTTTTGATACTCACTACAGGTTTTGAAGCATCTTGACGTCTCTCAGCCACTGCTGGAGAGAGCTTACTACAACTGCTGCTTGCATGAAGAACATTCGCTCACCTTGGATGCCTTGGTCTTTGGATCATCATATCTCTTGATGAGCGCAGGTTGGCCCTGGACTTGCACTTCCATTCCTCCCGCCCACCAACCTTCTTTGAGGCACGATCGACCCCGTAAGATGATCTCGGACTGATGATATCTTCGGAACTGACGAAATAAGTGAGATGCGATAATGTAGAAAACATTTTCGATCGGTACGTACCCCATGATCGTTATCCAACGTCAACGAGGACAATTCTTTAGGCAAGTATTGATCGTTCAAAGAGTCTCGAATGCCAACCGTTGCAATCTCAGTAATCGGTTCCTCGGATTGCAAAGAGAAGGACAGCTCGGGCGCAGATGTGAGTTGTTCGGATACATCGGCGACCCTAGTTACCCTTGATTCTGCATTCTCGGGTTCTTCCACGCACGATTCGAGCGTTTTCTCTTTCTTGTAAGGTGGCGGAGCTTCGCTTTGGAGCTGGGACACTGCTTGGATCTCAGCACTCTCAGTATTCGTCCGCGACAGTGTGCCAACGGTATAATGTAAGTCGATAAGCGTAGCAAGCTGCATCATAGCAATTAGTACAACATCGGTTCCAGACAAGACGAGACCAGCCTGAAAAGATTGTGTAGCATCATCTAACAACATGGTGTACTTGGCAAGCGCATCCTCAATCGCATTCTTTCGGAGAAATCGGTCACTCCATTTCGAGTCAGCAAGCCTCTTCATGAAGTCATGGATGAGCTGCAAGGTCCTATGTTCGTACGCCGTGTCTCAATAGCCAGGATACACGCCAAGCAGAAATCACCATGTCTCACCCCTCGAATTTCTGCAGATTTTGCACTAGGCGTTCAGGTGCTGAGTCCCATCTTCCCCTCATTTGATGACCCATATCGACCAATATCTGTGCCGCGCGCCGGGCCAGGGAAATACAGGCAGCCTTATTCGTCTGTATGTTCTGTACTGTTGTTAAGACACGCTTCCCCGCGACCATCGCACAACAACGCCATACGTACTGACCTGCACAGTTTCCAATATCAGAAGAACGATCGACACAGCTGCTACCGCAGGTGGAAATTGGAGGGTTGACAGAAGGTCCTTGGCCAAGGCTGTCGTGGATACGACAACCTGAAGTGGGTCCACGTCGCAGACTTTGGAACGGATGAATCGTAATGGCATCACGGTGAAGCCGGTTTTAACTTTTGAGCAGATTTCTCCAACTTGGTACTGCGTCGCGGCGGTCGCCTTGACTTGAAGCACCCTGGGCTTCGAACACCAGGCTCACTGGTAGGCTTCCACCCCCCAAAGCTCGTCGACCAGGCTGAAACTTGGCTTTTGTGACTCCAGCTTCCAGTGAGGCTACTGTGTTCCGTTTCAGTACATCGAGTCGAGCTGGCAACGTGACGCCAGCCTTACCAACTCGTGGAGCGCAACCGGCATATTCGGGCAAGGTCACTAAAGGTGAAGAACTTTTAGCGCTGGCCCGAGTTCGGGCCGCCAGGAACACCGCCCCCCAAGCTCCAACCCAACGACCGACGCGTAGCATAGCACACACTAATGATAATAACATTACAGTATTGGTGACAGATCCGAACACTCAGATATGTTGAAGACGATGTTCGTATATTTAATGAAATGAAATAAGAAATGCAAATGCAAACGCAGCGAGTGGGAATTGTAAAATCGTCGTACTCGTCGCGGAAGCAGAACTTGCCGTCTCGTCACGCAACAAGCAATGAATGCATGAAGGCCACGGCGACCAGAGGTTGTCGATAATCTAGAGACGCAATCCTCCAACGGATACTGAAGTCGATACTCACAGTCACGTTGCTAGGAATCCTCATCACCCGGCCAGATACTATTACGATCGTCAATATTGGAGACGGGGGGGATCGAGAGTGGCAACTGAATCCTCCGGATGGCTCGTGTGATCCGAACCATCGATAAGTGGATAAACGGAACTGGGTTACGTGACAATAAACTACCGCGTGTTCTCTGCCATTGTCTGGCAGGCTTGCGCACATGGGGGGTAAGATGCTCGCAAGAGCGAGGCCACTTTGGTTGCTGTGCTGCTTGAGCAAGCCTCCTACACTTCAGCCAGGCAGGAGACGTAGTGTGATCAGACGTTCCATCTTCACTGTCCCAAGTGGCGCCTTCCTCGAATTTGCCTACCCATCTCGAGTGCCCTCTTGCCCTCCAACCACAGCATTGCTTCTGCGTATTTCAGATACCGGAAGTCACGATAACCTACGATTTAGATTCAGGTATTCTCACCTTGATACGTCTTGGGAACAATCCTTGGAACCCCATGACGCCCATTGTCCTTGGCGAAGGTGAACCTAAAATCATTCGTGGTTTCTTCCCGACCTATCTTTACATCAACGACATTTGCTTGAACCCGAACGTGCTGTGTTTCCGTGACGTGGAGTTTGGGCAAACCTGTATTTAGCACGAAAAAAAATGGCGAAGCAAGCCAGCCCTCACAACTGCAGCAGGAAGTTCACCCGGGTAGCTGGTATTCAAAATTTGGGACTCCAGTCGGAGAATCGAGCCGATATTCACCGGCTTTCGGAAGGATATGTTATCTAGCGAGAGGAACGATACGTGCGACCTAGTAAAGACGCACGAGTTCGCAAAACCGAGCTGCACCAATAAACGCCAAGAAGTTATGAAGGTATATGATGATTTACCTCGTAAGCTAGACGCATCAGGTATCCTTGATTGAAACAATCAATGTTTTACATAAATAGGAAGGAAGAAAAGGTGTACCTCCAAAGACCTTCTGATGGATACTTTTCAACTTCAGCTAGATGTCATAACATGATCAATAAAATTCTGACTTACTTGCGCTCTTGGGGGAACATGAGCATTGTCTTCTCAAGTTTAGTATCCCCCATCCATACTCTGTCACTTTGCAATCCGGGGGCGTCTTCTTGTCCATAGTTCAGAAAGGTCTGATGGAGCTCCGCGGCTTCTTCTGAGCTCGGGGGAACACGCGAAAGTGACTGGAGCGCAAGAGATTTTCTTCGGTTCTGGGCATCTTGCGTAGGCCTAGTTAGTACACAGTACACTTTCTCGAGAAAGAGCTGTAACTGACTCTTTCCCATGGAGTGAAGCGCTTGCTCCTCTGGGGTTTGGACGACCAGAGGGTTGACAGGACGCGCTTTATGAGTGCGAGGATCTCTGCAAACCATCGAAAAACGCCCTAAACGGACAAGCCAGAATCGGTTGTGTGTTGATATCGCTGTGGACAGTACATACCGAGCATCAAAGTTTCTTCTTCGCCGTCCGGGTCAAGTGCCTCCATCTTAACGGCAACCTCCATGGAGCTTTTTCCCGTGTAAATGACCTGCCCACTCAAGCAGATATCTCGCACAGGGTAGAGAGATGCCAGCATGTCTAATCTATGCATAATGTCATGATCAGCCCGTAATTATGCGAAGAGGGATACGTACCTATCTACCGAAGCTGTCACGATGTAAAAGCCTCTCTCAGAAATACGGCCAAGAGTTTCCACGTCAGGACCGAGCATATGCTTGTAGGATATCGAACCAGCTAAAGAATCCAAGTGTTCCATGAGCATACCAGTACGAAGACCACCGTATGCATTAGTATATTGCTCGAAGAATTCGGGAGATGATTTGAAAGGGAGAACGATTTGAGTATATGTGTCGTGCATGTTGCGCGGAGGCAGTGACTCTTGAGACAGGATTGAAATTATATGGTTGATCGGTTCCGGAGGAGCTGATGAATTCAAGAGGGTCTCCGACCACAGCATGCTCTTCCTCAACGGGAGGATGCTAACAGGAAACTTAGCACGAGATATAATATAGAGATCAATGAATCCCTACTTGCGGTGAACGGGGTTCGACCTTGCTCCTGGAAGAAGGGTCAAGTCGACTCCCCATCCCATTTGCAAGTTGACTTACGGACGGCCTTGAGCAGCGCGTCCATGGCTTTGACATCTTGCATCTCGGAGGTTGCTTTGACTTCCGCTAGTTGTGTATTGGCGGTCTCAACACCCGGAACAGACGACAATCGGCGGATCAAGGTCGCGGATGGAACCACTTGGGCGGTCTTGTGTTGATGGCCCGCAGGAGACAGACGCAGCTGCCGAGGAGCTGCAACTCGGTGACTGGAGTACTCACGCGTCCCACGCAGTAGAGTCGAAAAAATCCAGGTCATCTTTGTGATCCTTTCAACGAATGGTGAAAGTTGGAGTGCAAGTCCGGCTTCGAAATTGTACGACGCTCGATGGTTGACAATGGCAAGAGCGACCGGCGAGTCCCGACTCCGGCGTGAGATCAGGTTGAATGGATTTATCTACCTCGTAAATTACCGTCAGCAGCCTAGACTCGTAAATCAGATAGTAACCACGCTGATGTGACCATATCACTTGCCTTATAGAACGTCTCGTCTTAATCCCCACTGGCGCGTGTCTCTTCGAGTTGCACCTCGTTTCGTCTCGCCTGGTATGTAGCGGCCCTTCGAGATATTTATAAAAGGCCCTGGCTGACACGCTCGTGGGCGCAGTGTAGCCGCAGCCCTGAATCGCAGCTGACCTTTGGATACTAATTACTACAGTCGCGATGGGTCTCAGGCTGGCTTTCTCGCTCCTTCGTGACCTGATCCCGTCTGCACCTCAATTCACAGCAGAATCCGTTCCAGACTTGTCGGGCAAAGTCGTGCTTATCACTGGCGCAAACGCAGGGATCGGTAAAGAGACTGCAAAGGTCAGTCTGCCATTACCAAGTCACCGTCGTGTTCATACCCATGTCTCTCTTAGGTCTTGCTCACCAAGAACGCCAAAGTATGGATTGCGTGTCGTGACGTGTCAAAGGGCGAGGCAGCTCTAAAGGAGTTGAAGGAGCTCACTGGGCAAGATGCTCACTTTCTCAAACTCGACTTGGCAAACTTGAGGTCGATCAAACAGTCTGTCGAAGAATTCTTGCAGTACGAGCAAATGTCTCCTCGATTATTTGAGCCAGGACACTGACCATCACTCCACAGACGAGAAACCCAACTTCATATCCTCTTCAACAATGCGTAAGTCCGCCATTGGCTAGCCCCATTTCTATCCGCTCACGGGTGACCAAGTGGTGTCATGCATCCACCAATCGATATGGTGACAGCCGACGGATACGACCTGCAATTCGGAACGAACGTTCTCGGCCACTTTTACCTGACCAAACTGTTATTACCCATCCTGATATCCACCGCCAAGTCATCCCCTGAAGGAACTGTCCGTGTCGTAAATATTTCCTCACGAGCACACTGGTATGGCGGGCTCCAATTTGACACGTTCATGGATGGTCCGAAAAGGAGGGCCGACCGCACGTTGAGGTTGTATGGACAGAGCAAGACGGTAGGTACCCGCTCGACCCGACGCAGAAATGTCCATCTCTCATCATACGTAGGGTAATATCGTCTTCTCCGCTGAGCTACACAGAAGGTATCACGATCAAGGTATCATCTCAACGTCTCTTCATCCAGGTCTGTCTTTCCCGCGCCATGTCACATCTTGTACAGGTCTCATGCGTACATGTTCTTGCTAGGCATCATCAATACTGAGCTTCTACGTCATTATGACAGCCTCATTCAACGAATCACCGTATGTTGCTTTTTGAGATGACGAGGCTCAGATTTGATGTCCAACGCTAGACTTGGTTTTTCCAAGATGTTTCACATGGTGCCATCACTCAGCTCTACGCAGGCACTGCTCCGGACGCTGCAAGCCTCGGCGGACAGGTGAGTCAGATCCGCGCTCTCGGTAGCCACGAATTGATTGTTATCGCCGTTTCGTGTAGTATCTCGTCCCATGGGCACGTGTCGGTAGCCCACGCGCCGATACACAAGATCCGCAGCTTGGCAAGGAGCTCTGGACATGGTTGGAAGAACAGGTGGCAAAGTTATAGGCTACACATGACTTTAAGTTACGTTACCTTCACCATTTCCCCCCCTGGAACGTATACAGTCGTCCCCAATCTGTACAGTATAAGAAAGATTGAAATATGGGTACAGATTGAATCTGTGACGAGTACATCTCTGAGAGCGCTCCCAGAGCGTTACCCAGAGCACTGCGAAAACGAGCGTGTCCACATCTCGTGCTGTCCCGCGCACGGGTCCGAGTCAAGTATAAGCCAACGTTCAAGAGACGATGGTTCGCTTCTCGTCGAATTCATCCAGGCTGTTACTCTCATCCGAATATTCGGAGAAGGATACGGCACTGGGTGATAATCTCACGTCCTCCCAGGATATGGTGACCGCGCTAACCGGTCCTCCCTCTCTCACTGCTGGGGATTTGCCTTCTTCCTCGTCCCTATTACAGCCTGTAGTTGACAACCACGTCGCGAACACGGCTGTTTGGACAGAACAGCCGGACGAGGGACGTTTCCATGAAGGCTCGGCGGACGGGTCGAAGGTAGTAGATTCAATGGATATCGGTTCAGAACGTTTGGAGGCGAGCGCCTGTTTAACGGACATGCTGCGACTCGGGGCACGTTCGGTGAGACCATTTAAGAACGTGTCGTGTGCGAAACCAGACGCTTGAAGCTTTTGTTCGACCACCACTGCCATAGTCGTCAACGTCAACGTGCATCCCATCGGAAAAGAATGCTTTTCACTCACGGAAATGTGCCAGTCCTTTGCCAAAGTTGAGTCGGCATATGACAGAAAGAATGCATGTGATGACGAGCAGGACGTCCGCCAAGGTGACAACACCGGAAAAGGTGCGCCATCCCCAATATTCGTACCGGTACAGAGAACTTGCGAACCAAAGACCAGAGATGACCAGCAAAATGATGCTCAAGATGGCGTATGCCAGGAATAGAAGGCGATTCTCCTTGGAGACGGAGTGTGTACCCTAAAAGATTAACCCGATCTGTCTCAGTATCGCGAACATGAGCAAGCAAACCCGGAAACTGACTAGCGTCAACCACGGCAACATAATCTAAGCCACATGTCAGTCGAATCATGTCCCAGGGCCCGACCCAACACTTACGAAGGCCACAACATAAAACCCAACATCGTACAAGATGCTCGTGGAGTAGTGCGAAGCCGTCGTGAGACTCTTCCGTTTATCAAACCAAACCGCAACGGAGGCCAAGGTAAAGAAACTTGTGAATTGAAGGAACACACGCATCCAAAGCCTCCACTGTCGTTGCGACGCATTAGTAAAAGTTCTGTCAACGAGACCAGGGTGACCGCACTCTTAACATCCGGTTCATAACGGGAGGCGAGCCAACACTGGAAAGTTTTGCCGTCGAGTACAACTGACATATTTGATCCTCAACCACAATCATGATCGAAGTAGATATCCACACACCTTGATCAACTTGAAGACGAAAAAAGACATACCAAAGAGAACCGCTGCGCTACAGCTGACAGTCTGATATGTGAGTGTGAGGAGGATGAACATCATAACCGAAAAGTATGACTGACCACGTAAAACAAATTATATTGCCATGACCCTCCTAGGATATCAAACCCCCCGCAGGTTCCGTTAACGACCATGTTAGTATAAGTATGACGTGCAGCGATATCACGAGCGACACGATAAGAGATCCAGCCCGTGGTCACAAGCTGAGCAGCCAGCACGACAATCCTAGATCAAACATTAGAGGCACTTGTGGACGACGACGAACATACGTACAGGTGTGGAATAGATTCATCCATGACCTAAGAATGCAGGTATCAGACGAGATACACAGTACAGGGGTGGATGCCTACAGCAATGAGCGAGATCATGAAGAGCCAACTCTCCAAAGTGAGATAGATGACCTCCTCGCTCTTGGAATTGATCAGACTTATCAAAATGTCTATCAACTTTTTTCAGGCTGGTACGGCTGATCATCGCACTCACTAGTTTTCCAGCCAAATCAATCCCTCTGCACATTGCACGCTTGCGCTAGTACTAGCAGGTGCGGAGATGGCCGCCGAACCATTGTACACGACATAACAGGCCGTGCCACGCACAAGTGGAACTCCAGAACAGATTTCCATGACACCATTGTGTACCACGGCAAAGCCTCTCTGGACACCAGCAGCGTCAATAGTACTTGTCACAAGCTCACGGTTCCGGGAAAATTTTGATAGAATTATGGAGTGTAGTGTTGTCTGCGTGGCAAAGTTTGCTAGTATGACGAAGAAGAAAGCCATCGTTAACCGGGACCGTGTGGCTCGTGCACACTAGGATATGAGGTATGGATTAACTCGAATGACAGACCCCTGGGAAGGATGTATGCAACCAGAGACTTACCCATGTCTTTAGTGACGTAGAGAATGAGGCTAATAACCAGAACAACATATTCGCGGACCGTCCGACAGAGGAGAAATTGAAGTACGAGCCAGTCGTGAAGGTAAAGGAACGAATGAGGGAACCAGCCAAGGACCAGCCAATGGTGAGGAAAGGGGATAAAGGTGCATCGGTTGGCGTTGTAACTGATTATCTGTGCTCGCCCTAAACAGTTAATGTGCGGTGACTGTCAAAACGGGCGGCGCATCCATGCCTGATGCATCGATTGATTGAACGAAAGCAGTCCAAGAAGTCGGACTTGGCCGCAAACCGACTCCAACCCTACTAATGACGAGACTTTTACCGTCACGATTCTGGACTGCCTCGACCTGCCAAAGAAAAATCAGTGCAGTCAATACGTCACTCGCACCGGAATCTGCAACATGCTAACAGTCGACGCGCCAACGTTGAGTTCAATTTAAAGTTTCAACGGCCCGAGGCTCGGTCACTTTCGCACTGCCACCCGCAACTTACCAGTGTTACCCGATCAGATGGCGGCGATGGTGACCAAGACGTGGCGGTTCCAGCAGCACCAGGCATGCATATCGAGCAGCAGGGAGCACTTCAGACTCTCAATGGCGCTCTTTACTCGTTTTTCATTGAAGATGGACCGAATATGATGCGTCTACACCTTCCAAGCTGAGGAATTCCCAGTAATCGAAGAGCATTGCATCCTGGTCGAAAAGGCACCGCCCCTGCGCCTCGTTTGATATCTCCAGGTACTACGGTAGCTATGGTAGCTCAAGGCAGTGTTATAAGCGACAGACCGTGTGAAGGCTACATATCAATGTGAGGGGGTGGTTAGAGGTGCCGTCAAAAAGCTCTGATAGGGCTGAGCATTCATCGGGATCGTGGTGGAAGGGAATCCGCAGCTGCCCTTGCCTTGAACACACGCAGCGATGGCATAGCCGGTACTCTGACCCTCGAAGTAGGCACCTTGTAAGAAACCTGAGATGAAACTGCGTCAGCAAATATTCTAGAACGATGCTTTACAAACGACGAACCAAAGTACTCGACGCTGGTAGCTTCACCAGCAAACCAAAGGCGATTGTTCAGTGTCGCCTTCAAGTTCTCCGATTGTCCTGGGACATAGGATGGTCCCCAATTCGAGTACGAACCGCGGTACAACGGGTTCGAATGCCAAAGAGGCATGAGAAAATCAATAGGTTCAGGCACAGTGATGTTGGGATACATCGTCTGTAGCACCTCCATGGCTTGCGACTGAACTTGCTCTGGAGTGAGCTGCTCGACATAGAGAGATCACCCTGAAACAGTATAAGAACAATGTTCGTCGCGGCGCAAGTGCCACTTACAGTAACAGTGACAAAGATAATGCTAGAACCCCGGAAGAATCCGACATGATCCAAGCTCTGCCACACGGGATACTTTCCTCTCTGCTTTGCTGCGTACAATCCCATCTAATACGACGTGAGAGAATATCTCATTACAGCATAGTAGGACTTACCTCCGTTGGGAACCAGAACGTGTCATTGAATTGAAGGAAAATCTTTGTGTAGGTGGCCTGGCGCAAGATGAGCACCCATATCTAAAGCTAGAGCCTGACTGACCATCTCAATGCTGTTGATGGCCTCGACTTTCCAATCGGGAAAAGGAGGTTGGAAGGCAACATCATTGTTTTGCAGGACGCCAACGCTGAACGTACACAAGACGTGATCAGCAGTGATTGTCAAGCCACCTGCGGTGTGCACCGTGACGCTATCTGTGCCATATTCGATGAGGTTGACTGTCTGGTTATATATCACCTGTTGTGGTTGTAGGAATTCTGCCGCCTCTGCCTCAACAATGTACTTGTAGCCTCGCTGGTCGATGGACATCTGGTTGACATCCGAGAACCCTCCATATTCCGGAACGTATGTGAAGTTATTATTCTAGCAAAAGTGAGAATAAAAAACAAAAACAAGTACAAACTAACGACTTACCCATGCAGAAGCAATCCACGAGGTTTGTGAGGGTGACTAGGGATGGCTCAACGGCGTTTCAGGGTCTACAACATGTCGCGTACCTGTGCGTCTACATCCGACAACAAGCAATCGAATATATTAGTTGACGCAAAGGCACAAAACAAGGTATCACTTGCATTCCTGGTGGATAGGTCAGCCAAGCTCAGTGTACAAAACAGTCAGTACTTGCAAAGTCGACCTGGTAATAGTTGCTGGCAACTTCTTGCGGCGTTTTCGGACTGATGCCCATCAACCCGTACGCAGATCTCAGACTTAGGTCAACGTCGCCGTTTAGTAATTGCGGGCCTATTTCGCAACCATCAGCGACATTCCAAGCGAGGAAAAGGCCTCGATTATACCTGCAACGACAGTAGCCTGAGCAAAGTTGTTGACCGCGTCATTGAACACGTCCAGGTAGTCATTATAACCACTGTCGTCAAAAGTAGCTAGGAACCACGTGGATGAGCACCCATGACACGAGATAAACCGACACATACTTATGCTTCCGTACAAGTCGTTGTAGGCAGTATCGAGTTTGTGTTTGAGTGCCAATTCCCAGATGGGATTCACAGGACCATTGCCTTGCTGCGTTCCCTGGACCCAGTTGGGACCCAATTCGACGACGATTTGTCTGCCCGGTACACCGAACGTTTCGGGGATCATACGACCGCCCACTCCTGCTTGTGCGTCGAGGATGATAAAGTCGTCGATACCTTGTTCGTGGAGCGTTCGAGCAGCGATGACGCCGGTCATGCCACCACCGAGGATCAGGACAGTAGTGTGATTGGGCGCGGTGGACGTTGAATTGGCATTCTGGGCGAAAACACCGGAGAGGGTGAATGACAGCCCATGTAGAACAAAAAAGCACGACACTTGGAGGAGAAACATGTCAGAAAGGAAAAGACCATGGAGAACAAGAGCAGCAGACGGTTTCAAAAGAGGGAAAAAGGAAACGACCTGGGAACAGAATCTCACCGTGCGATGTGGATATTATACTATGAACTTTAGGTGAAAAGTTGCCTTGAGGTACGGTTAAGGTGGCGGAAAGGCTTGTTGTGACTTGCCCGAGTCTTACTCATGATACGAAACACAAAATACATTGTAGTAACTTGAGACCTGCGTTTTGGCTGCAAGCAAGTTGTTAGCCCGGGGTTCCTTGAAGGTAGTCGCGTGATGCTGATAGTGGCGGGACGACTTCACGGACCACATGGTCATGTCAGAGGAGCGGCGCTTACACGGGCTTTACATAACAAACATATGTACGATCTCTCATCAGTGACGGAGTTAAACGTTGGGCACTATACAAGGCTGATGATAGACATCACAACTCTTGATCATGAGCAGAGCCCACCAGCATCCAAGTACGCAGTCCTATACTGGTAGCACGACATACTCAGGTCCTCGCCGGATGGATAGTCGACTTGCAGCCTCGGGCATCTTCCCGCTTGCTGCCAGTCTTGGATGAGAAAAAAGCAGGGTATTTACCACATGCAGCAGTCCTGCTCTGCAACATCATATGATGGATCCGAGTGTTGTCTATAGAATCATACTTTCAGCGGCTGGGTGAAAGGCCATTACTTTTCAAATGATGGGCACTAGCACATTCACTTCTAATAGGACAACATTCAAACCGCTTATCCTGCCCTTGGTTCGAAGCTCACGAGAGCATACCTGAGCGATGAACCGAGCAAGCTCAGCACACCTCTGATCATGCGCTGGATCGCAAGAGCAACTTACTTTCCGCTCACTCTCCATTTCTCACCCTTTCTATCCAGCTCATCCGCGATCTCTTGTGGAATGCCGACCGCAATGTCAGCCTTGTTGGTACGAAGGCTCAGCAAGGGAAAGGCGCCTGCTAGCGGGCCTGTCAAGGGTTCATTGAAATCACGTCTGCATATCCATCCTCGGCTCAACACTTACCAAGTGCTGTGCTAAAGGGCGTAGAGACGGGCCATGTGACATCTCCAGTAAGTCTGAGGCGTTCCTTTGATTAAGTATCATCCTCGTATGACCAGAGCGATCAAGCTTACTTTCGATAGCTTAAAAACAACCAAGCATCAATCAATCCCGCACGAAGCCGCAACGATCATGAAACACGTACTTGAGATCACCCTAGTGGTGACGACGATGGAACCTGAAATACGGGATTCACGAGAAAACTGCACACCTTGAAAACGACGAGGTCGCTGTCATGCAGCCAGCCCCATAATTGGCTTGCTCTCTCCTCCATGTTCCAGTAAGGCCATGGTTCAGTCCAGAACTTGACCATTGCTTTCCCATCGACTTTTTGTCTGTTTACCTCTGTTATATCTGTACTCAAAACAAAGGTGCCTTGTTCAAGGTACGATCGCCACCGCGTCACCATTTCTTGCAAATGGGCAGTCGATCTGGTGTCCGGGAGTAATGTCTCTGGAAAGAATGTGGTCGAGAGAAGAGATGTAATAGTGCTTTCAAAGTCCGTAGGAGTGACATCGGAAACGAACCATGGAAAGAGCTTTGGGCTGGACTGAGGTTAGCGTTTTCGACAGCGCGACAGTTTCTACTTACTGAAAAACGACCTTTGAAAAGTAGGGGGTATACGTCACCAAGAAATCCGCAAAGACAAGATCAGTGAACAGCTGTCAAGCATGCTATCGTTGGCAAGTGTTGTAGTCATCGGAAAAGTAACGGATACCTCGAAACCCGCTGACCACGGTAAGTAAATCAGACGGCCATCGAGTCTCGATTTCACCTACCATTGTCTAGAACAAAGTCGCAACGCTTCCCTGAACCGCCCAAAGTCTTGATGTGTTCCCACACCGCCTCTTGGTCATCTTTAAGGATGAACCCTTGCCTTGCCAGCTGAGCATCCTTTCCTAGTACTGTCTGCAACTGCTCGATATCCGATGGCTTTAAATGAGTCAAGAGAGACAGATCCTGTGCCAATCGTGAGCGAAACTTGGCTGACAATTACAAGAGCCCATACGGTAGCATTTCCCCTACGTCAAGATACGTTCAGGTTAAAACGTCAGATGCGTAGGGAAATAGTTGCTTGCCAAAGACACATCTGGATCATCTCTCTGAAGAGAAGTAAGAGATTATCTGGATTCGATTTGAGCCTTTCTTTCTCGCGCTCTAGCTCGTGCATCGAAGTTGCGATCTCTTTTCTCAGATAGTAAGCATCGCTGCGCGTCAGGATCGTAATACTGCACGCACGGTATATCGCAGTAGCACTATTCTTGAACATGTCCTCCTTTTGCGCAAAGAAGGGGTCAAAGTTGCGCCACCGACGCGTCTCGTTGAAGTATGATCGAAACAGACGGTATCTATTCCTCTTTTTCATGAAGCTTGTCAAAATAAACAGGGTCGACGAGGAACGCACAGATAGCATCTGCGAGATAGTGTGTGGGGGAATGGTCGCACCAAGGAGGTGTAGAACGACGTACTCTGCAAACAGCCACGGCGCAGTAAACCACGTATTTTGGTGGGTGGTGGCTAGGTTGGCGAGTTCAGCATTGTACGTGTCGACGTCGACATCACCATCTTCGGGTATCGGTCTGCAAAAAAGAAAAAAGGTAGTGAGCGACCCGACGTGCTTTCATCAGATTCTTGCCTCTTACTCGAGCTCTTGGTCCCGTGCCATGCGGTACTTGAGTCGGCTGGCTTTCGAGATGATCTCCTTGCCCTCTTCGACCTTGTCTTCCAGCGCCTTGACGTGCTCGAGCGTGTCTTCGCTGGACTCTGCGAGGCGCTGGGCCTCCATCGACATGTCATGAATCAGACGATGAACATGGTCAATGATGCTGGTGATGATGACCGGCCAGCGTTTGAGTACGGTGTCATAGCTATCGAAAGATGAGCGCGAGAGTTCATAGCTGAGGGGAAGGGACTTGCGAGAAGCTTTGATGTTAGGTCGATTGGGGAATCATCAGCATGAGACTATGCGAAGTACGAAACTGGCGACGATCCAATGCTCACCCAGACTTGTCCTGGGGGTCGTAAGGAGGATACGGAGGTTTGAACATCCCAAACCACTCAGCTGGATTCAAGCTGGTCCAGGCAGATTTGGTGTCACGGCAAGTCCTGAGAGCCGCGGTTGGCTTGTTTGCATCTCACAACACATACATCACTGTGGAAAGGAAAACGACCATATTCATCAAGGGCATACAGAGCATACAATCATACGGATACGTGAGCTTTGTGACGAGAGAATGGTACAAACGATCGCAAAAACTATATACAGTACAAGGGGAACCTACTCCGAGTCCTCTGACTCTTGCAAAGCATGGAGACCACGGAGTGCCTTCGAAGACGCACGACCTGCAGTCTTCCGAGAGGGATAAGGAGTGGACGCAGTACGCGACAGGGCAGGCATCGAATGGCGGCGTTCCAAGGGTGCCGGCTTGTATGGTTGGCTTTTCGGCGGCGGGAGCCGGGGCACCTTGCGCGCGTGATCTTTCATCATCGCGAGCGCTTTCTGCTTGAGCTTAGACACCAATGAGTCCAGGGAGTCGTAGGAAGGGCTGTCGGGTACAGATTCTCTTGGCGGGATAGGTCCCGGGACTGTGAGTGACGCGTTCCCGGACTCTGCCAGTGGTGTATTGTCCCAGCCGATGAATCTAGACATGTCCATTGCGTCTAGCGCTCTTGCAAGGGCATTCTCCGCTCGTCCAATGAGGGTGGCTACCTCGCCTGTGTCGGATTCAAATGTGAGAAACCCCAAAGTACAGTGGACAACCAGATGGATAGGACATACGACGGAGGTCAGGATGCGTGACACTACCCTCGAGGGAACTCTTCAAAAGAGGGACGAGGGACGTGGTGGCAAGGTGGTGGTCCATACGTCGTGTTTCTGTCAACGACGGGTTGTTGACCGCGTTTTCGTGCATGGCACACGCTACCTGTGAATTGCGTCATCAGGCTTGCTTGTGCTCTCTATAACATTGTAGACATACTTGAAGAACATTCACGACCTGCAGGACCATCAGCAAATGAATTCGACCGAGCACGAGATACGCGTACCGATTCTTGTTCCGTGTACTCTAATTTGATCCTGAGATCGAGGAAATCCACGAGATTGTCGCAGGCTTGTATGTATGTGTTTCCATTTGGTTTGGTACATTGCGTCGAGAAGGCAGCATTAGCGTGCTTCAAGGTTTTTGCGACCTGGTCACGGAGTGGCCAATCCTGCTCTATCTGGCCGAGAATGTGGTCAAACTGGTAGTTATCAATTTCTTGTTGCAAGTCGATATAGACGGTAGACATGTTGGGGTGATTCGATGAGAGGCTGGGGTTGGTGAGCCTCTCGACCAGAGGACCCGACATTTATACCTCGACTTGTTGAGTGCACCACCATTGTGGAGGAGCAAGTTCGACTCGGACCATGGCCGCTTTGACATGAGCACGGTGGTGCCAAAGCGGCAACCGTCTCTGAAAGACTGCAAACATACCCTTGGTGGTACCGAAACACGAGTCGCTGGACTGGACAACACAGTGGAGGATATCATTCAGTCATCAAAGGTAGCGACAAAGCAAACCACGCTTTGACGTGGTACTCGGTTAGACCAACTCAACGCCTCCGTTCACTGGCCCTTTGCCAAGTGCGCCTCGTATTGCTGCGGGGTGAATGTTTTCTTGGAAGAGCGTCCATCAATTCGTAAAGATGGCCGTGCGCGAGTCTCACCTGTGAAAACGCATGCATTTGGGCGATGTAGGTCTTCAACGTCTCGTTGACTAGATACGACGGTCAAGGCGATCGCTTGGCTGTAATCGACGCCGACCTACTTAGTCTATGTCTAGCGAGCGTCATCTTGCCCTCGAATGCCTGGATGGCTCCTCAGTGGTCGATCGATGGCAAACGGAACGCGTACGCACCTCGCTGACGAGGAGGACGGAGTAGTTCTCACCGCAACCGCTGGACTTGTCTTCTATCTCGAGATGCGAGACGGGGAACGCATCGCGAATGGCCTGCTCTAGTTCTTCGACTTTGACTGGCATTTCTTTCTAGTTCGACTTCAACCGGCACTCATTAGTCATTATAGCCCCTCTCGTGAGTCTCTCTATCTCCAACATGTACTACCCAGAACTCGCCCACACCGCCTTCGTCTACCCCGCCATCGACAACCATGCTCACCCGCTCCTCACAGACGAGAACCGGAACGCATTCCCATTGGAAGGTATCACCTCAGAAGCCAGCGGTGAGGCTCTCACCAGCGACAGTCGCTACACCTTGGCAAGCTATCGCGCGACCTTGCAGCTGTCCAAGCTCTTTGGTTTGAAGGACTGTGAACCCAGCTGGAATGCTCTCAGGAACAAACGGGATGGCACAGACTATCTCGATCTCTGCAATATGTGTCTCAAGCCCAGCGGCATCCAGTGCATCTTGCTCGACGACGGCTTGGGCGGCGTCGCTGATCTCGCAGAGTCGATCAAGTGGCACGATCAGTTGACGTCCAGCCCTTGCAAAAGAATCGTGAGGATCGAGTTCGAGGCAGAGGTCAGGGTCACTGTCCATGTTTAGACCCCTATCTTTTGATGATGTCCAACCTGAAAGGACATCTTTCGAACGATGTTGGACGGGGATGCTCCCAACATACCAACCTCTATCGTTTCCGTCGTCAGCATTTTAGAAGAATTGACGGAAAGGTTCAAAGCCCGCATTCTCGCTCATGCCCGGGATGACCGTGTCGTCGGTTTCAAATCCGTGGTCTGTTACAGGTATGTTGCCCAAGCTCGCGACTAACCAGCTTGAAAGGATTGACATTCATACAGAACAGGACTCCACATAGCACCATCAGCAACTTATGAGGAAACACAACGCGCTGTCCTGGATCTGTTACTGCAATACAAGACATCCGACAGCCTCCGCTTAAAGCAAAAGGTACTGAATGACTATCTTGTTTGCCTCGTACTGCAGATCGCGGGGGAATACCACAAGCCGGGTAAGTTTCTCAATCATTCCCTTCGTCTCAGTGGTTCTGATGACGGTAAACCAAACTAAAAGTGCAGTTCCACACAGGTGAGACAGCATGTGCGGGAGAAGACATAACTAATCCGTGAACAGGCGTCGGGGACAACGACCTCCGATTGACCATGGCCTCACCCGCACATTTGCAACCCATCATCGAAGCTTACCCCAACACGCCCATCGTTCTCCTCCACGCAGGCTACCCGTACACCCGCGAGGCCGGGTACTTGGCATCTGTATATAAGAATGTTTATGTGGACTTTGGGCTAGTATTCCTTCTTGTGTCAGGCGACGGTCAGCGCGCAGTCGTTCGACAGCTGTTGGAACTTGCACCGACGAACAAAATCCTGTGGTCAAGTACGGGTGTCAATCACATGGTCTTGGGGCGATTTCTCACCCGTAATTCATTGCAGCCGACGGGCACTGGTGGCCAGAGACTTACTACTTGGGCAGTGTACAAGCGCGCCAAGCCCTCTACGAAGTTCCGTGTTTGCTTTCCTCTCGAAATTGCTCTGTTTGCTGAGTGCATTCGTCGTTCAGGTGCTTTCTGATTCTGTACGCCGAGAAGGGCTTACAGAGCAACAAGCCGTCGAGATCATCCGGAACGCACTCTTCCATAATGCGAACAGGCTATACAATTTGGGCCTTGAACCGAACACGAATCTATTGTAATTCGTGCTAATAGTGCATTCCCGACGGCGGAGGTACGAGTAACGTTTGCGATAAGCACGATCAAAAGACAAAGTTGACTCGATGGCTTTTTTCGTTGTATATTCCTCGTTCAAGATTTCCAAGAAAGTAGCGTAGGGAGAGATATAATGCATGAAACGCGATCATCTTCAAAGAATGACCTTTGTTCAATGTACATGGAATGTGGTTAATTGGTATAACGACGAACTCACTCAAGCTGGTCTCAGGCTGAATCTAATAGTACAACGATCGTAGAAGACAATGACCGCGACATCGCCGTGGGCTTTAGTCAAACGAACGCAGGGGAAGTTCCAGCTCTTTGTAGCTCCGCATCGCTGACACGGCCAACGCTGTCGTCAAGCCATTGTTCCCAATCAAGATGTGCTTTGCACCGTACCTGTATACCCACCCCATTGGCCACGATCCATCCGCCTCTTGCATCCTTCCGGGCCGCTCGTAATCTCGGCTATCGCACAAGTCGACGGCGACGGCGGCGTGGATGCGCATGGCGAGGACAAGTGCGTCCCCCTCGGCGCCAAAATGCTCGGCAACACGCTTGGAAAAGAGCTTGCCGAAGCGCTGACGAGCGTGAATAGACATGGAGAGGAAGCGCGAGAGGAAGTAAAGGAACGCGTCAGGACTGTAGTAGTAGAGCGTTCCTTTCGTGAATGCTCGGTTCTTCAGAACCTCGTAAACCCAGTCAAAGGTCTCCCGGGGCTCGCCGCCGCGACCATTGGCATAGAAAAGGGTGAGGACGTTGATACAAACAACAGGATCTAAAGTATTCCAGTACTGTAAATTGGCGTGCGACCTGCTCTATTGGTACGTACCGACGTGATGTCAAAGTATGTCTGGATGATACCATCTTTGTTCTTAAGGGTCAGAATCTCGTTCATGATATCGTTCTTCACTTCTGGGGGAAAGTGATCCGACACCATACATGCGATAGATGTGGTGTCGAGGTCGCAGGTGTAAGAAGCTGTAGTGAGAATCCCTCCCGCTAGTGCAGGCCGTCAGTTAAGAATAAAAGTAATGACGGATCCATACATTTAAAGAAATTGCTCAGCCGTGGATACTTGATGTAATCAACAAGGCTCGGATCTCCCGTGGCCTCCGATTTCATCTGCTTTGCGTGGTGGCGCATATATCGCTCCCCATCAGCTATAGGGTCCCGCACGAGTGTCCTCAGCTCGCGAATGACTTCGTCAAACGACGTGAAGACGATGCCCTTGAGTCCAAGGGACCGCGCAGTTATGACATTCTCCAACTTGTCGTCCACGAACGCAGCGCGATGAGGGTCGATTCCAGTGGACTCCAGAACATTGTTACATAGGGGACGTATCCAAGGTTGGGCTTGCGTTCGCGTGCCTCGGCAGATGTGAAGACACGCTCGAAGAGCCCAGTCTTCGGCGCAGCCATGGTGGCGGAGAATCTTCCAGTCTGGTGCGGATATGTTGCTCATGGCAAACAGCTGCACGTCGCTGTCGTGTTTGAGTTCATGGAGGGCGAGCACGGAGGGGACTGAAGGGAGTGACTAGTCGTGCAGAATGCGGTGCTGACTTCGGAAGCATCCAAAGAAAATTCTGCGGCAGCGAGATGGTAAGCCTCGTCCTCGCTGAGATTGCCCTTCTCGTATTCAAACAATTGGAGGAGCGTAGAATTGCGTATAGAGTTTGGGCGGGAAGGGAATCATCCACATACTTAAACATGAAGGTAAATGCCTCAGATCATGCATTCCACATGATGTTCTAGTCTCGAGCCATCCGGTTTGGGAGCTCCCCGGAACCTTCCGCTCACCAAAACGAAGCGGTCGGTCACGAAAGTGTCCGAAGTTAGACACCCCGCTTTCTAGAACGTTTGGTTCGAGACTAATGATGTTCAGGGGACGCGGGAGTGGACGAGTGCCACGTCGACACCAGCCACGTCACTGTGCTATCATTAGTACTGGTACAGATACGAAAAGGATTCCAATGCCTTTCAGCTGTGCAATCCCCCACCTTCGCTCCTATTCTTGATACAGGCCGGGCCGGGATGAGTTACTCTATGAA